>CM035110.1:15991883-16174383 GCA_020205505.1 Panax japonicus
TATTATATGTATATATTTTGTGGTAACCTAACTACAATGTATTGATGATTTATGAAGGTGTTTGGGAGTTGGAATTATTTAAACTTGCTTGATAGAGAATGGAGTTAGAATCTGAAACAATACCAACAACATCAAGGGAACCAGAGGAGGCCTCTGACTCAGAGGAGACATTAAGCAGACAGCCCAGTGAGGCCTCTTTGTATGCAACTGAGGATGAAGAAGAAGCCCGGATACAGTTGGGGCCCAAAATGAGTATCAAGCAACATCTTGAGAAAGACAAGGTTAATTATTTATTAAATTTCATAGCATTATAATGTGCCTCAATTATTGAATTTTGATAAGTATTTTCTTGTCACATATATATATATATATATATATATATATATATATATATATATATATATATATATTGTTTTTGTTTGGGATTTGGTTTAGGATGATGAGAGCTTAAGGAGGTGGAAAGAACAACTTCTTGGAAGTGTAGATGAAAGTGCTGTTGAAGGTATTTTAATTTATTTTTTTAGCAAAAGGCAAAATAAGTCATTTGTGCTGATTTATATGAAATCTCCTTACAAAAATCAGTACAATAACTTTTAATTTCACACATTTTTGTTTTAAAATATTTTAAGGTTTTCACTAGATGTGGCATACATTTTTTATTAATAAATTTAAGTCTTTAAATTTAGTGTTCAAAACAATTATACCCAAGTTAAAAAAATTGTCAATCCAAAGAAAAAAACACAAGACCAGTTTCTCATTTCCAAATAAAGAGAATACCAATAGATAATTATATATGAGCTGTATGTGAATTAGTAATTTTATATTAATCAATCTGGACCTACTAACCCAATATTTTGAGAGAAAATCAAAAAGTTTTGATTGTGATAATAATAAATAAAATTATTTTATAATGCTAGGCAATATTACATAATTTTCTTACACAGTCAAAACTCCTTGATTTTCTCTTAATTAAATACATATTTGTCAAATTCTTACTAAATTTCGAACTCATAACAATAATACAATTTTGTTTAAATTGTAAATAGTTGCAGAAAAGGATGGTACGGGGTAGACCTGACAATATAAGTAATTAACTGTTGGGTCAAACCATATTAACTAGAGCCAAATAGGTCGGTTAACCATTTTTATTTATTCAGGTTGATTAAAGTTTGAACCCATATTTTTAAAACAAATATAGTTAATTAACTGGTTAACTATTTTTCAACTCATATTCTATTCAATTGCACTTCTCTCTCTCAGTAATCGCACCAAACACGATTTTTTTTTTTGGGAGAGTGGGTGGTGTATACATAATCGCTTAATATTAATTTATTTTGGGAGAGAGTGGTGGGATGGGGGGGGGGTGGGTGGGTGGGTGGATGGGTGGGTGGGGTATACATAATCGCTTAATATCATTTTTTGAGAGGGAGTGTTGCGTGGGTGCGTAGGTAGGTAGGTGGGTGGGGTGGGGGTGGGGGTAGGGGTGAGGTGAGGGGAGTGGGTGGGGTATACATAATCGCTTAATATCATTTTTTAGGAGGGAGTGTTGGGTGGGTGGGTGGGTGGGGTGGGTAGATAGGTGGGAGTGGGGTGGGGATGGGTGGGAGTGGGGTGGGGTGGGTGGGGGTGGGGGTGGGGTGGGTGAGTGGATGGGGGTGGAGTGGGGCAGGATGGGGTGGGGTGGGGTGGGGGGTAAGGGGTATCATTTGTTCTTTTGTTGTGATTTTTTTGTTTTTCTTTATTTTATTTTTTGGTTTTTGTAGAAATTCAAGAAGCTGGTGTCAAAATCTTAAGTCGCACAATCATTATATTTAACTTTTGTATAAATTGATCTCAAAGTGAAAAATATTTGTAATTTTTTTTATTGTAGAAATTCAAGAGCCGGATGTCAAAATTTTAAGCCTCACAATAATTTCGGCTGGTAGACCTGATATTGTTCTTGAAATTCCTGATTCTGGGGACACAAATGGCTTGTGGTTTACCTTGAAAGAAGGTAGCAAATACAATCTGAGATTTTCCATAAAGGTCAGCAATGATATTGTTTGTGGCCTCAGATATACCAACACTGTTTGGAAAACTGGTATCAAGGGTAATTTTTCTTTTCCCACCTTAAAAAAATTCTCAAAATTTTAATTAATTATTCATTATATTAATAAAGTAATAATTTACAACTACTGTTTTTCAGTTGACAGCTCAAAGGAAATGCTTGGAACATTTAGTCCTCAAGCAGAGCCTTACACACATGAGATGCCAGAAGAGACTACCCCATCTGGTTATTTTGCCAGGGGATCATATACAGCAAAAACCAAGGTAATTCTAAGTATCCGGACTAGGTGAAGTTTGTGTGCCTTGAGCATTGGTTAAGTTTCGAAAAAAGCTATATATGTATAGCACATAGTTGAATTATCTTGAAATTATTTTGTACCACTCTGTTATAGGGATTGATCTACAGCTAGTGTTAAATGACATTTAACTTTCGGGAGTTCCCAAAAAAAATAAAAAAACTCGCCCCCAGAAATGTACTGTAAAACATTAAAAGGACTCTTAACATGGAAAATTAGATGGATCACTCTCGTGTGTGTGTGTATATATATATATATGGGAAAAATATATGTACATAGTTGTGTATTATACAGTCGGTTATGACGACAGATTTTTGGGCTATAGCAACGGTTTCACCCGTCGCCATAGCTATTCTGGGCTATAGCGACGGGTGAACCGTCACCCGTCGCGATAGCCCAAAAAAACCCGTTGCCATAGCTCTACTGTGTAATACACAGCTGTGTATATACATATAACCATATATATATATATATATATATATATATATATATATATATATATATATACAACACGGATCCTGTCCGGACTCCCGGACAGGCCCAAAATCCGGTCCCTGATTTTTTTTTTGTAGAACAACTAAAAACAGTCTGTACATACATTTTTTGGTATAGGTATCCAAAACACGCCCAAAACATTATATTATGGAAAAATATCAGTTCCATAATTTTTTTATTTTAGTTGTATATTAAAAAAAGCAAAAAAAAAAAAGTTCGGACCCTACTAAAATGCGGGCGTCCGGATCGGAACCGGACTATATATATATATATATATATATATATATATATGCATCTTCAAACATGTTATTAATATTTTCTAATACATAATTCATAATTGTATTTAATTTATATAAAATATAAATAATTGCATGTTAGGAATACACGTCATTTTATTCTTTTAAATTAGAATTGTATGAACTTTTTTTAATGGGTTAAAAAGGCAAAAATTTAATTCCAATTTTTGAAGGAAGGGAATATTTATATTGAACTAGGTGAATTTCATCGAGTGACAATTTCACCAAGTCCGGATCCTCTTTCTTTATATGGTTATTTTTTTTGTCTCATTCCTTTCACTATATCCCAAGTCCAATTGCATTCACTTTGTGAAAAAAAAAAGTTGTTGAATTTAGGGACAAAAATTATTTTGGAAATTGATATCTACATCACACTTTTTGATATTTTCATATTAAAAGTGTCGTTATAGATGTATAGCGATAGTGAAAACCGTCGCTATAGGATCTATAGCGATGATTTTCATGTAAAAATAGCATTTTCTGTCGTGAATTTATCAGTTTCCTTTTATTTACTATACCCCAGATACAATTTTTTTTCCCTAAGGAAATGTCAAGAAAAAAGTTGCTTCCAAAGCTTTTATTCTTATTTTTTCTTGGGGTGCCCGTAGTTTTATCCTTCTGCTGGTAGTCATTTGTTCTACTTGTATTTTCTAATTCATTTGCATCCATTTTTTTTCACAATTAGTTTATCGACGATGACAACAAATGCTACTTGGAGTTGAACTACACCTTTGACATCCAGAAAGACTGGGCATCAAAATAAAGCAAAATTTTCCGGCGAATTCTTTAACTTAAGATTTTAATTTTGGTTTAATTGTTTGGCGAACCAGTTGAATTTTAATGGAAGATTTGAAGGACAAAAAGGACTTGTAGTTAGTTATTTATGTTCTGCTTTTTTGTTGTTCTCTGCCGGAGGAGGCATCTATTTTCCCATAAATGTACAGGGGGTACAACCTTGTATAGCAGTTGACAGATGCTTATCTAAGAGTTACTTGCTCAATGACATTGCTGACAGTTTTGTTTTAATTTTTTAGCTATGAATTGCAGTTGATATGTGACATCCAAATGGCTTATGGAAGTTGAAATTTTTGATGAGATTCTTTGTTGTTTTTGATGTTTGCTAAATAATCCATTTTAGTGCATGTACGGTTACAAACATATGAAACGTGTGCAGTGATAACTTTTAGTGTGTTTGGTCATTACACAAAAAATAATGTAATAAATTTCTATTTTTAACATTGTGTTTGTAAATAAAATAAGTTGCGTTTATAATGAAATGTTTATAGACGAAACAAGATTCTTATATGCGTTTTGAATTCTAAACGCGCACCTCTGTCATGATAAAATAGTCATAGTTTCTTTGTAATTTTCACCGATAATGATGCTCTCTTTTTTTGGGATCCGAAGAGTATATTACTTCAATTTGAACATCTTTTAGCTATGTGCAATAATATATGGCAATATCAAGCTTTTATGTGCCTAATCTACCATTACATTAATCAAGTTAGGAAATTAATTCAACTATCATTCAGGAACTGTTGAATATTTTTTCCGAATATATATATTTTAAATTAAATAAAATTTGGATTATTTTTATAATTTTATGCAAAACAATAAATATATTTAAAGTACAAATTTGAGATCTAGTGTTTGGTTGGATTAACACGTTTTAAAATTTTACATTGTCTCTAGTATCCTCAAGATCTTCTCTGCTATGATCTTATTTTGAAATGGAGTGCGGTCTCCAAAGCATCTTTTAGGAAAAACTTACTATGTTTTTTCTAGACTGAAAGAGAAAACCAAATTTGATATTTTCTTCTAATAGGAAAAGTTTCAAAATACGTTTTTGATCAATGATATATAATAACATTGATTCTTACCATCTCTTAAAAATCTGATCCATATTAGACTAGAAAGGGGATGCTAAGGGATTCATCTTCTGAATCCAATACTTATCTAGATATTATTATCTAATAATTATATTTAAAATAAATATTAATTAATATTAATTTCACTAAATAATTGTACTTGCACTTCAGTTCAAGAATTAATTAAATAAATCATTTACTAATAAATTGTAAATATTTTCACTATAAATGTAACGCCCCTTTTTCGAAATAGAAAGAGAGGTTATGCACAAAACATAACAAAACGAAATGAAAGCTCTATGTCACAAAAGAATGGTCCCGTAATGATTAAATATCACAAGACAAACTATAATAAATGTCACATTGACTCAAACCATAATCTAAGGTAATTATTACAATTTCAAATAAACTGACATATCATGCCTAAACAGAATATTTCTAAATCATTTGAAATGAAGGGAGCTCTCATCACACTTGCCCTTGATCCCCCTAACTACCTGCCGGAAGAAAAACACAGCATGAGCTAAATGCTCAGTACGAATATAGAGTACAAAATAAAGAACTGAGATAACTAACTCGATCTAATGAACTGAATTGTAACGAACAAAACTAATACAACAAAATAATAGGCTGAAGCAAATGGATGGGGTTATTTCATACCGAGCTCAAAACAAAACAGAAATATACCTTGCCACACTAGAAAGTCAAATAATGTGACACAATCAATCACACATCGGACTGCGCAATCCAGATGCATGAAAAATTAGAAGGCATGTTTGGCACAAACATCACTAATCCGCAGAACAAAACAGAACAGAGCAAAACAGAAAACTAGGGTCAATCCATACGTCTCCCACAACAAAACACCAAATGGCCAACTCCTACCGGAGCACAAAACGGAGACGCTGTGGATGATAAGTAGATTTTATACCTACTTATTGGTTACCAACTCACTAGAATTTTGCTCAACTCAAGTATTTTTGGTATATTTTATTTGCTTTTTATGTTTTTTTTGCAGTGTGCATAGTTGAAACTCCTAAAGCATGTTATGGCATGGAAATGGCAAGACAAGGCATGGTGGCTTGTGCAAGAATGAAGTTGGCAACTAGACTCAAGCAGGTGAGGAGGACATCACTTAAAGGATCGTTGAAGTGGTTAAGTGAAGAAGAAAAGAAATGAAGAAGAAGAAGTGAACAACAAGCAGCAATAGCAAGAAGCCAGCAGAATACATCATGCAGCACAAACGCGACCGCGCTACCTTATATGCAAGACACAACGCACTCGCACCATAGGTAGGCCAGACGCAGACAAGTCCTCAGCGCGCCCGCACCCATCTAATGTAGGGACTTGGCGCGCCCGCGCCAAGTACATGGCAACAGGACCTAAAGCGCGCTCGCGCCCGAATGACACCATGATGCCGCGCGGCCGCGCCTGTCACACTTGGTTTGAAATTATGACTTTTTATTTTGAAAAGCTAGAGCGTGTTTGCTATCTTTAGATATATTTTTTGGTTTCCAGGGACGGATGAATCAGTCTTTAATTACTATTATTAGGGTTTGGTACTCTAGAGAGAGTTTATAGCATTTCCTCTATTTCTTTGAGCTTCTCTCTCTAGATTATTGCTTGTAAATATTGGGTTTTGATTTTGTTGATGAATGTGGACCTGAACAAGCTTGGAATCAGACTTTGAAGCATGGTTTATCAGATTTGATTCCTCATTTCCCTTATACCTCTTGCTTTCATTGTTTACTTCTATGTTTTGCTTCAATCCCATAATGGTTGTTGATTCAAAAATGAACTAACTTCCATTATGGGATTCTAATGGAGTTTAATATGTAGTCCATATTTGTATGCCTATTTATGATGTTTGTATGTTTAATATTGGATTGCTCATCATGGTTGTGCTAAAATATTGAATGTTTGATCACCATTCACACTAATTACTTGTATAGAATTGGAAAATGAAGTATAAGTACATATTAAACTATGTTGGCATATGTTCATGAGACTTATTTGTGTTAGGTTTTGTGATTCGTGACCCGAATAGGCATATACTGATTCACAATGTGTAGTCATTGAGAGAGCTTGTGCTTAAATCATTATTGCTTTTAATTCACATAGATATATAGTGGGTTATGTAATTTTGATGCTTACATGAATTCTATCATTTGTGGATTTTATGTAATTTGGACATAGTACATCGGAAGATGGTTATGTTTCACTTTTGTGCTCTCGACTAACTATCCATATTAAATAATTAGGCAAAACAAGAGGCATGCATTTTGGATAAAACATTAAATGACATTAGGATCCCATTTCTCTCCAATTTTATTACCTTACTTTTAGTAATTATTATTTTTGTGCTGATAATTAATTTAGATATAAATTTACTTGTTAATTGATCGTTTGAGCATACAGAAATAGTGATAAGGTTGTTGCATGATAGCATAGATTTATTCACCTTTCTCCGTGGGATCGACACTTTCTTACTATGTACTACTTGTTGACCCGTGTATACTTGCACGAGTTAGAGTTTGTTTTGTTAAACCAAAATGGAGGCAAGAAGTTTTTGACGCTATTGCCGGGGAAATGCGTTTATTTTTATTACCGTCGTCATCAACTAAAGCTAAATTTTTATAATGCGTTTATTTTTAAACTAAATTATATGCAAATATACGAATTAAACTTATAATAATGAAACTATATGCAAACTATATGAACTAGATGCATCCTATTCTAAAGAATATACCCCCAAACTTATTAACAACAATGCCCTTAATGGAGAAGATAAGAATGTGATTTAAAAAAATACCCCCTAAGCAGCATCGTTGTCACCACCCGCCTCCTCATGATCTGACGGTGTATCAAAGGCAGTGGGTAAGTGTGGGCGGATCCGAATGTCAGAAACTGAACTACAACACCTAGCTGACTTAAGGCTTTTGACAAAGACTCTAAAAATTAAGAAGTGTAGGTCCTGAAATTACCACTACAAAAAAAGGGTCATTGGCGACGGGGTTATGGGCGACGGCGGTTTTACCGTCGATAATGATGTCCATGCCGACGGGTATGCCGTCGTTAATGTGTGCCGTCGGTAATGAAATTTTCCCAGGAGAAAATTTGGAGCGAAAAGTTGGCGGTGGAGGGAAAACTCATTGGCGACGGACGTAATGTTCAAGGCGACGGCCAGGCCGTCGAGAATGACTTACTAGCGACGGGGATATATCGACGGGCGTGCCGTCGATAATGAGTCTTATATTTTCAGTCTAGGCTCGCGACGACAACGACTCTTTTTGTTCCCTCTTTCTGATTTTTTTTCTCCCAATTCGAATTTCGCTCCCAATTCGCATATTTCGCTCAATTGATTCTCTATTTTGCTCAATTGATTTCTCCTATTTTGCCCAGTTCACCCATTTCTCTTAAACCCCTACTGCTCGCCCCTTTTCCGGCCCTCTCTCGCTCATCCCTCCTGTTCACCGGCCGGTTACTTCTATCTCTTCATTTTCCCTCTTCCTCGCTACTGTTCTTCTTTCTCTTCACTGGCATTTACACGCCACACACACAACATACATCAGGAGCTAGGGTTTTGACAGTAAAAGGGCTTCGTTTCTCTTCAGGTAATGATACAACACAACTCTTGGACTAAGCCCAAAAAGGTATGTATTAATTTGTGTGCAGTGTAAATTGTTAGCTTATCAAATGTTCTTCATTTTCGGTGCAATGTAAATTGTTATTGTTCTTCATTTTTGGTACAGTGTAAATTGTAAATTGTTAACAGTCTTGAGCTACTGTTCTTCATTTTCGGTGCAATGTAAATTATTAGATTATCAAATGTGTTTGATTCAGTTTTAATTAATGAAAAATTTGTATCAAATGCATCAATTGACTGGAAATTTGTAATGTGTAAATATATATATTTCGGTGCAATGTCAATTGATAACATATTTTTGTCTCTGATTTGAGGAGTACACTCACATTGGTGAATCTCTTTAACAGCCTCTTTTCTTTTGTTTTACTGTATTATATTCTCTTTTCTTTTACACATGTTTGGGTTTATAATATTTTGAGACATGATTCTAAATGAACTCTGTTTATTGACTGTCTCTTGTTATATGCATCAACATTATCACCTAAAAATTCTTTGTTGATCAAAAGTACTTAAAGTCATTAGTGTATATGTATATTATTGGAAATAGATACCCACACCATATTCTTTTCAAGTATATATGTACCAAGTAACAAATGTTGAATTAATTTCTGTTTTGTGATAGTAGTTGAAATCTTTTCTTAATGTTTTTATAACTGGATTCTTGTATATTCTAAATTTTCCAAATTCATTTAGCAACTGTACTTCTTGAAGGTAGTTCAAAATCTTTTACGTAATTATAACTCTTGTTCTAGCTCAGCTATTAGATGTTAAAACTTCTGGTCTGGTTTCTCCTAGCTGTTGAAGGGGAAAAACTCAAACATTCGAACCTCTATAGTTATAAACCTAGGTTCAGTTGAGACTGTAGACCTGGGATCAATGTATAGAGGCTGCATTATATAATTATGTCCTTGAGCTCTGTATTTGTCTTGACCAATAGTTTGGGGCTTAGTTTGTATATATATGGGGGAGATTTGGGGGAAATTAAAGGGTCGTTTGGAATTTGGATAGCCTTTTTAAATTTGTTTTCAAAAACTAGTTGGCATTAAAAACATCAAAACAAACTAACATTGAAAACACAATGCATTGAAAAACTGTAAAACATTTGTTTATAGTTGTCAATGTTTTTGAGTATGTTGCTAATTAAATATGAGTAAGAGTAAAATATGAAGGAACACATTCGTTTATAGTTGACATTTTCAATTTTTTTACAATTATAAAATGACATGGCACGTGCATATTTTCATATAGTTTAGGAAGCTTAGAAACCCGTTTGAGATTCACTTAGTAGGAGTGAATCTCAAATAGTCCCCGTTTTGGGACTGTTCTTGTATGTTTCGATCTCACTTAGGTCGGTGTTAACGACTTGAGCACGTCTTTATATTTTTTGAATTTTCGGTCAGTATATATCTCTTGTTGTTCTTCGGGTGCATATTTAGACTACGATGTGTTAGTCTATTTCGTGTACTTGAAGACCATGGGGAGGTGCTGCAGAAAATTCTGAAAAATGTAAAGATGTGTTCAAGTTGTTGGCATCAGTGAGGCGAAACATCCGGGAATGGGATAGAAGCCTGACCCGTTAGAGTGGGAGATGAAGTTAAGAAACTTATAAGCTTGCATATACATTAACTTGGAGACTTGATTGTGTTTGTCTAACTTTCCATATATATAGCAGACAGTTGTCCGAGATGTCTGTTGATCGAAGTTGGATGGAACGTAGGGTAGCCACTGATAGGAGTGGGCTTAGCTCTGAGTATCGTAGTGGGGCTGAACAGTTTCTCAACTTCGCGTTTGAGCAAGTCAGCGACGATGAGATCAGATGTCCTTGTAAGAGGTGTGTGAATGAAGTGTGGAAGGAAAGGAGTGATTTCATGTGCAACTTATTTGCGTATGGGTTCAAGCAGGGTTATACGACATGGATCTATCATGGGGAAACCTGGTTGGATGAACATGAATCAGAACCGGAATCCAGATGTGACGAAAACTTTGACTGTACTAACATGATAGTCGAAGCTGCTAGTTCATACTTTCAGTGGAATACAGACAGGGATGGCAGTAGCGTTGAGTAAGAGCCGAATGATGGGGCTAAGGGTTTCTATGAGTTATTGCATGAAGCAGCGACAACACTGTATGACGGGCACGAAAAACACACCGTCTTATCTGCTGTGACTAAGTTTTTACACTTCAAGAATGAGCATGACTGTAGCGAGAGAGGTTTTAATGAACTGTTAAGCATTGTGAAGGAGTGTTTACCTGCAGGCAATAAGTTACCGGAGTCATACTATGATGTAAAAAAAATGGTCAAAAGGCTCAATCTAGGGTATGAGAAGATTGATGCTTGTGAGAATGACTGTATGTTGTATTACGGTGATGTAAATAAAGATAAGAGGTCGTGTGATATTTGTGGTACAAGTAGATACTGTGAACAGCGCAAGAAAAAGGGAAAAGACGTGCTGAGAAAGATCTTACGTTACTTTCCCATTGCCCCGAGGCTTCAGCGGTTGTTCATGTCAATACATACCGCCGAGGATATGAGGTGACACTCTACACGGGACATAGTCGAAGGTCAACTGATGCACCCGGCAGATGGGCTTGAGTGGAAAAATTTTGATAACAAGCACCCCTCGTTTGCTGAAGAGGTTCGCAATGTTAGGCCTGGACTTGCTACGGATGGGTTTAATCCGTTTAACGGGCCTTACACAAAGCCCTACTCAACTTGGCCGGTGATTATTGTGGTGTATAACCTCCCGCCTTCGATGTGCATGAAAGATCCCTACATGTTCATGCCTTTACTGATTCCGGGTGATAAGAGTCCGAGTAAAGACATCAATGTATACCTCAGGCCGTCAGTTGATGAGTTGAAGATGTTGTGGGAAAAAGGGGTTCAAACTTATGATGTATCTCTTAAGTAGAACATTGACATGAGGGCAGCTTTACTGTGGATAATAAATGACTTCCCGGCGTTAGGAATGATTAGCGGATGGTCGACTCATGGGGGCTTATCATGTCCCGTGTGCATGGGGTCAGTTAAAGCTGTGCGGCTCAAACATGGGGGGAAAAATGAGTTTCTTCGCAACATCCAGACAGTTTTTGCCGATTGAACATCGTTATCGATGGATGAGTAGACAATTCAATCGAAAAACAGAGAAACGTCAAGTACCTGGCCGTCTTTCTGGGTCAGCAGTGTTGAGTTGGATTAGTCATTTAAAGTTTCCACCTCCAGGGAAGAATCACAGATTAGAGCGAGCTTATGGTTACGGTAAGGTTCACAACTGGACACACAGATCCATGTTCTTTGACCTGCCTTATTGGGCTACACTCTGCATCCGTCATTGTTTAGATCCAATGCATAATGAGAAGAACGTATTTGATAATATTTTTTATACAGTCATAGATGCCACCGGTAGAACAAAGGACAACAAGTCGAGGCTTGATTTGGTAGAAATGAACATTAGGGAAGATTTGTGGCTGTATCAGGAGGGTAGTAAGACGGTAACGCCTAAAGCTGAATATACTTTGACCAGGGAACAGTTGATATTGATATGTAATTGGATCAGTGGACTGAAGCTCCCAGATGGATATTCTTCGAATATAGTAAGGTGTTGTAAAGTTGAAGAGCTGAAGTTTCGGGGTCTCAAAAGTCATGATTGTCACGTATTCATGCAGAAGCTGATCCCTGTGGCATTTATCAACTTGTTACCGAAACGTGTGGTTGAAGCACTGACAGAGCTTTCTAATTTCTTCACAGATGTATGCTTGACGGAGCTTCAGGTCAAAGACATAGATAAAATGGAGATGCAGATAGTGGAAATAATGTGCAAGTTAGAAATGATCTTCCCTCCATCGTTTTTTAATTCAATGGAGCATTTACCTATTCACTTGCCATACGAAGCTAAGTTTGGTGGTCCCGTACAATATAGATGGATGTATCCATTCGAGAGGTAATGACATTAATGTTTTTAATACGGTAAAATGTTCATTATTTTTTTGTTAATCTATATATCACATAGGTATATGCGACGTCTAAAGCAAAAGGTGAAGAATAGAGCCCGTGTAGAGGGGTCGATTGCTGAAAGTTATGTTATGGAGGAACTTATTAATTTCTGCTCGTTGTACTTTGAGTCGAATGTTCATATGAAGCACAATCGCTTACGTCGGAATCAGGCTGTTGCGCACGAGGAAAATGGAGAATTAACTGCCTTTAGTCATCCTGTACGCCCATTCGACGGTAAAAAAGGTGATTCTTGACCGATATGCAGCTGCCACATTGTATGCACTTGTCAACATGAATGAAGTAGCGCCATACATTAAGTAAGTAGTCATAACTATATATGTCTGGTGTAATTATGTCAAGTTCCTTTCCAAACACATTGAGTATATAACCGTGTTGCAGTCAATATGATGTTGAAGTACATGAAACGAATTCGAGTATATCAGACGAGGATTTGCAAAATTTGAGAAATGGAGAATTTGTGTAATGGTTTAATGATCATGTAAGTCTAACCTTTAAACGTTCAATGAATCTACCATCATAGACTTATTCTTATGGCGTAATTAACTTTAGAATATGTTGTGTTAATGTACATTAGGTCCTCACAGATGAGTTAGCTGACAATCGACTAAAGCTTATAACCGACGGCCCCGAAAGATCTGTAGATATTTATAAATGTTGCATTGTCAACGGTTACAAATTTAAGTTTTGCGATATTGGGGAAGTCGCAAAAAAGCCCAAAACCCGCATCGTTCGTTCGAACGCCACGCAAACACACACACAACACCGCGTTGGTATTAGGTACGCGTTACAACTGACGGTACTCGATTCCGACATACGGAGACCGAGTTATCGCCTAGTTTGCGAAACTGAACAAGACTTAGGCAAAAAGCCGAAAAAGAGCCCAAAACCCGCATCGTCCGTCCGAACGCCACGCAAACACACACACAGCATCACGTAGGTATTAGGCACGCGTTACAACTGACGGTACTCGATTCTGACATACGGAGACCGAGTTATCGCCTAGTTTGCGAAACTGAACAAGACTTAGGCAAAAATACGAAAAAGAGCCCGAAACCCGCATCGTCCGTCCGAACACCACGCAAACACACACACAGCACTGCGTAGGTATTAGGCACGCATTAAAACTGACGGTACTCAATTCCGACATACGGAGACCGAGTTATCGCCTAGTTTGCGAAACTGAACAAGACTTAGGCAAAAAGCCAAAAAAGAGCCCGAAACCCGCATAGTCTGTTCGAACGCCACGCAAACACACACACAACACCACGTAGGTATTAGGCACGCGTTACAACTGACGGTACTCGATTCCGACATACGGAGACCGAGTTATCGCCTAGTTTGCGAAACTGAACAAGACTTAGGCAAAAATTCGAAAAAGAGCCCGAAACCCGCATCATCCGTCCGAACACCACGCAAACACACACACAGCACCGCGTAGGTATTAGACACGCGTTACAACTGACGGTACTCGATTCTGACATACGGAGACCGAGTTATCCCCCTGTTTGCGAAACTGAACAAGACTTAGGCAAAAAGCCAAAAAAGAGCCCGAAACCCACATCGTACGTCCGAAAGACACGCAAACACACACACAGTACCGCGTAGGTATTAGGCATGCGTTACAACCGACGGTACTCGATTCTGACATACAGAGACCGAATTATCGCCTAGTTTGCGAAACTGAACAAGACTTAGGCAAAAAGTCGAAAAAGAGCCCGAAACCCGCATCGTCTGTCCGAACGCCACGCAAACACACACAGCACCGTGTAGGTATTAGACACGCGTTACAACTGACGGTACTCGATTCTGACATACGGAGACCGAGTTATCGCCCTGTTTGCGAAACTGAACAACACTTAGGCAAAAAGCCAAAAAAGAACCCGAAACTCGCATCGTCCGTCCGAACGCCACGCAAACACACACAGTACCGCGTAGGTATTAGGCACGCGTTACAACTAACGGTACTCGATTCCGACATACGGAGACCGAGTTATCGCCTAGTTTGCGAAACTGAACAAGACTTAGGCAAAAAGTTGAAAAAGAGCCAGAAACCCGCATCGTTCGTCCGAACGCCACGCAAACACACACACAACACCGCGTAGGTATTAGACACGCGTTACAACTGAAGGTACTTGATTCCGACATATGGAGACCGAGTTATCGCCCTGTTTGCGAAACTGAACAACACTTGTAGAACACAAACTAAAATAATATAAATATGATCTATTTTGGGGACTCCGTTATTAATATTTTAATTTTGTAGGGTCTTGTTGATGAGACTCGTGGAGGTGGAGATGGCGGCACAGGTGATGCTCGGGGAGGAGATGGTGATGATCTCCGAGCTGATGCTGATGAGACTATGGAGGATGGGACTGGCGATGGGACCGGAGGCGATGGGATAGAGATTCCTGATCTTGGGCAGTAGTTGTTTATATTTATATTTTGACTTTCATGTATGTATTTAGCTTTTGAGTTGTACAGATTTGAGTTTGGTATCTAATTATATTAATTGTTGATAGTAAAAGATATGATTGTTATTGATATGCGTATATTGTCATTATTTATTTATTTTTCTTAGTTTATAACAGGTACAATGTATATGTAAATGAACAGGGGAATTTTGCAATTTTAATATTTTTTAAAGTGGGTCATTGGCGAGGGGGGCATTGGCGACGGCCATGCCGTCGGCAATGAGGCATTGGCGACGGCTAGCCATCGCCAATGACCCCGTTGGTAATGACCAAGTTTCCCACGGCGAGCGACGGAAGGCCGGGGCGACGACCTATACGGTGACGGGAAGGGCGACGGACAGTGCCGTCGGCAATGGCCTTATTTTTTGTAGTGTACTATGTAGAGCATCCATCCATCTACGCAAGCGACGCTTTATACGATCAAGAGTATCATGCGAAACATTCCCCTGGATTGGCGAATCCCCATCCTACTGCTTAGGAACTTCTGCACTTGAACCTGCACTTGCACTTGCACCCGTAGGATGAACCCAACCCCTCAAGGATGCAACTGACCACCTTCCCACACCTTGTACTTTTTTATGGCCGCATGATCGATGTTTCTCATTAGCAGTTGTAAAGTTTCATTATCTCATTCGACATCGGCCTCGACACATAGACTGATGGATAACATACCCCACATCTATCTTGCCCTTGACTATCCCATAAAGAAACATGGCCCTCTTCTTAGTGACATCATTCTGATGCCTTGTTGGCATCATATTAGCACAAATGAAGTTATACCATGCTTTTTCATATCTGCTTAGGGCGGTGTACAGAAAGTGTAGCTTCTGATTTGTCCCTTGCTTTGTAGTCCATATCGTGCTAGGCTTGTATAAGACCTGAATAATTTCATCCAGCCAGTCTTCATACCCTGTATTGGCCATCTAGGTAGTATCATTACACCAGTATGTCGGGAGGTGGAAGAGGTTGTTTATGCTCTTAGCTAAGTATGACACATAACATCCTCTAAAAAAAGCTATGTCATTCTTACTTTCCCGGGCATTGGCATAAAATTCTCGAACAAGAGCCATCGGGGCTACTAATGGCGTTCCCATGAACAATGCCCAGTTATTCACCCTAATCATATCCAGCATGTGTCCATCTTCCCTATTTGGCTTTAATCCCCTTTATAGCACAAACGTTTTGGCCAACAGTACATCATTGAAATATTGTTGCGCCTCTAAACTCACAAATTTTGTTTCATCGAGTACATTGTTGCCACCCGCCTGATCAGAATCACTACCGCTAGATGAAAAAGACTAGCTGCAAATTCGTTTAAGCGCCATCTGAATTATAATGCAAGCTTTGGTATAATCTTTAGTAAGTTCTAGCTTTATTTCCCCCAAACTTGCCCAGCAGACCCACAACCAATCTCTCAGCCTTTTTGTCAAATAATTAGAGGGCACTTGTCTTTCCAAAACTCTATTAATGCTACTTGCCTCTACTATGAACTCAATTTTGATTGTAGGGATTGAGTGTTAGGGTTTATATGGGATTGAGGATGAGGGATAGTGAGTCGATGAGTGGATGTTCAGTTATGGGGAAAATTTGGTTTGAGGTTGTTGGGAATTAGGGCTCCGTTGGGAGAGGAAGGGGAGTGGAGATGTGGATTGGTAGAGTCGCGGGGAGTGGAGTTGGAGAAGGTGGACAGTGGAAATTAATTTTCGAATGGGAAAAGGAGTGGCTTTGTTTTCTATTTGCTCAAGAGAATGAGGGAGTGTCTGAAATCGAGTAGGATTCAAATAAAGGATGTAGACAAGTAAGTTAGTGTATTAAAATTTTTTTATAATCTGATCGTGGCGCGGCCGCGCTTGAGTGGAAGAGGCATTTTTCTGAGACTGGGGATAGACGTGGCCATGCTACTGTCCCATTCAATTTGGGCGCAACCGGGCTACCCTGTACCCTGGAAAACTTTTAAATTTTCCCTCCTGATTGACCAGTTATCATCATGGCAAATGAGTTGAACCTACATAAACACGGAATAAACTATTAATACTACTAGAACCATAAAATCCCACTGAATTCTAAAAATCCCTACAAATTGAAACTAAAAAAGTAAATAGATGAGTTGCATCCCATCGAGAGCTTAGTTTAAAGTCTTTCAACTTGACACCTTCTTGTTTTAGTCTAGATCAGCCGAGATTCTTTGGGCACTCTGCTTGTTGTCTGCACATAACCAACAATATTTCACCGCATGCCCCTTCATCTTAACTGTCAGAGGAGTATTTGGCTTTTGATCACTAGTGAGAGTTTTTAAGTACAATCTTCTCGCGGATCTTTATGAACTGCATCCTTGAATGCAGCAACACTATAGCACTCTTCCTTATCATTTGGGATTGGGATTTCCTTGAACAATTTGATTTTTATCTCATAATCAAACACTCTCATAGTTCATTCTCCATTAGGTACATCGATTAGTGTTTGTCCTATTTCAAGGAATGGTCTTCCCAATATGATCGGAATATTCTTGTCCACTTCAAGGTCTAACACCATAAAGTCTGCAGGGAATATATGCGTATCAACCTTGACCAACATATCTTCTACTATTCCTAATAGATATGTGAATGATTTGTCTGCAAGTTGTAGGATAACATTTGTTGGCTTTGCTTCCTTTAAACCCAGCATCTTGTAAATAGAAAGTGGCATGTTGTTTATGCTTGCCCCAAATCACACAAAGCTCTACCTACATCTTGACTACCAATTGAAAATGGGATCATGAAGTTGTCCGAATCTTTCAACTTAGGTGGGAGCTTTTTCTGAAGAACTGGACTACACTCGTTCGTTAACGTCACTGTTTCGAATTCACCAAGCTTAATTTCATTTTTTGGATAAAATATCTTTCATAAACTTCACGTAGCTTGGCCTTTGTTCTAGTGCTTCGGTGAACGAGATATTAATTTACAACTTCTTAAATATTTTCATGAATTTGGCAAACTAGTTCTTAAGCTTCTGACTTTGTAACTGTGAAGGGAATGGCACAGGAGGTACAACTGACGTTTGCTTATCTTTTTTTGTCGGCTTTCTTACAACTTTTTCCTCAGACTTTCTCTCCAACTCTTCCCCGTCATTATCACCATCCTTTTTGGTAATTGTTTTCCCATCGGAATCTGTGACACCCCCAAATCCGGTACTTCCATTTCCACAGGATTTGGTGTTCACTGTACAAACATCATCTATCTATCTACCCATAAATAAAATACAACCATACAATAGATAGAATAAATAATAACTCTCTCCCCTTATGGGGTTACATCAACTGCATAACTAAATAAATCCCAAGTTAATCTAACCTTAAAATATCTGTGCGAAAACATAACAATTAAGTCTTAAGTAACATCAATTCTAAATGTCATTACACAACCACATAAACAAATAGTCTTCATTACTTGCTAATCTTGCCCTTGGCTTTACTAGTGGAAGGCTCGTCTGTTCTCTCGTTCTTAACTGCAATGTTATTATTACGCAAGAGTGAGCACGATTGCCCACAAGTATAACAATATAATAAATGAATAATAATAACATGCAAATGAATTAATAACTTTGAATATAAAAGCTCAACTTTTGAATCAAGAATGAATAACAAGAATCAAAGAAATTCTGAGGGTCACAAGACCTTGAACTATGTCCTAGGTTGTCAAGTGTTTATTCTTGAAACCTTTAACAGTCATAAGACTATGGACTCTTCTTCTCGTACTTAGGGGGATCAGCCCTTAGTACCATACTGTGCACAATATCTTAACGCTAAAGCGTAAATAATCCCCTATTAAGGGGTTGTTCATCTCAGTTTGACATCGGAGTCCGCACCAAAGGAAGTTTGGATTGGGTAAGCTCAATAAAAGTTCTAGAATTTATAACGCTTATCAACTATGGACTAGTTGAATCAATAAGGGTTCACTAGTCTTACAAGGTTCAACAATAATTGATATTCAATTTGAATAATAAAATTCAAGATGTATACAATCGAATAAGTATTGTATAATAAGAATTATGCTTTTAAAGAATGATAAGATCTAATATGAAATCTTGACTTGAACAGTAATAAACAAGATAGAATAATGAACTTGCTTTATGTAAAGAATTAAGGTTTAGGAACTTGCCTCGTGTGTAGGCTAAACGATTACTACTTCCGTTCACCACAAATCCTACACACATACCATATATATTCACGAAATTCATTAGTTACATTTTCTCTTAATTATTTAATATAAACTCTACTTTATTTAACAAATCATTACCCTTCTAATTTAATTACTTAATTAAATTAGAATATTTTCATTCTCTTACTATTATTACACTCGAATAATTTATTTTATAATAATTTCCATCGAATATTTATTTTACTCCATCAATATCTCAATTAAAATATTTATTTTATTTTATAAATATTTTAATAATAATTTTCATCGAATATTTATTTTACTCCATCAATATCTCAATTAAAATATTTATTTTATTTTATAAATATTTTAATAATAATTTTATCAAATATTTATTTTACTCCATCAATATCTCAATTAAAATATTTATTTTATTTTATAAATATTTTAATTAATTATTATTATTTAATTAATTATTATTATATTTATTTATTTATTTATTTATTTTTAATTTTTTTTTTCGTCGGGGCGGGATAATTTAGTTTGGTAACACCCGCCGGGGGCGGGGTTACCCAGACTTAGTTTTCTGCAATTTCTGCAGTTCTGCAGTTCGCGAACATAACAAGGCCAAAATAGGCCAAAAATGAATCACACGTAAAATTATACATGAATATGACCATAACTTTTAATTAGTTATTTTTACACGAATTTAGACTTACCCAACTATTGTAATACATATATAATCATTACTTAACCCATCTAGCATGATTTTTAACAAGTTACAACACATAATTTGCAAAAATCAACACATTTACTTCCATTGTTCTTGATGTTCTTGAAGGTTTTGAAAATAAAACATGAAAATTGTCACTACGGATTCGTTATAACACCGAATCCGTTTATTTAAATTTTGGTCTCTTCGTATCAACATGCATAACATCATACGAGTGTAAATTTTACGAAAACATTTATGTTTGACATACTAAAGTCACGTATAAGGCCATAAGGCCAAAACCCATACTCTGTAATTTTGTAGAAATCATATACGACATGTTTTCATGAATTTGATGATATGGTTTACATAATATATATAATTAAACACGATTTGATATGTCATAGCACATATATAACCCATAATCATTACTCCTAACCCAATTACAGAGGTTAAACCAAAAAACTTTGAAACCCATATATATAAAACTCAATGACGTAAAATAAAAATTGGGAAGGAGGAGATTACCCTGTAGAGTATAAATTAGTAGGCTTGGATACTTTTGATTCCTCACTCTCAATCTCCTTCACAATCTCTGAATATTTTCTCTGACAATATAACTCTGTAAATTCTCAATCTCTCTGCTTATTTCTAAACTTAGCCAAAAATAATAAAAGAAAAAGAAAGAAGAGTACGTATAAAGGAAAAAAACTGATGCGCATTATGGTCAGTTACCCATCATGGGTTAACTGCCTAAAACTCCCACTAAAGCCATGTTTGGCTAGCCTTAAAAAGGTTATATCCAATTAATTTAATAAAATCTTTATAATATAGTTTAAATCATGTCACACCCTTAGACATTAATTCAAATATCTTATTTAATTTAATTTAAATAAAATATAATAACTTCTCATAAATTCACATAGTCATATATTTAATTTTCTCATTAATTAATAATGTCAAATTATTAATTCTCTAATTAATAATTAAATTAATTAAAATACTAATATGCTTATTAAATATTTCTTTTAATACAATAAGCTCACATAATCACATACTTTGATAATAAAACTCTCTACATAATTTAATAAATGTAACACATATAATTAAATTAATCTACCACAATTGCGTCAATTAATTATTTAATCTAATAATTAATTCATCGAAAAATATTATTCAATCCAATAAATATTAAAATATTATTACAAAATGACGGTTGTCACAGAATCTGTAATCAGTTCCTTTCCATTTTGAAGTGTGATATCATTTCACTATTCATGGCCATTTCTTGGATTCTTCTTAGTATCACTCGGAAAAGACCCTTGAGGTCTATTGTTTAAATCACTTGCAATCTGTCTTATTTGGTTTTGAAGATTCTTTATTACGAGTACTTGATTTTTCATTGCCACCTCATTAATAGCTACACACAAAGTAAAGTGAACTTGACTTGGCATATAATGAGATTGGAATTGCATTATATTTGAACCGTTTTGATAACTAAGGCATAGTTATAATGTCATAACATTATGTGAATCTTATCCTATTTGAAACTGATGTAATTAGATAGCACGATAGGATAACCATTTTGATTTGCTTGGTTTAAATGGGCACATAATTGTCTTATTATGAGAAATCTTGGTTTTTAATGAAGGAAAGTTGGTAAATTGGTAGTAAAGGCTAGGATGACGCAAAGACATAAGTTTGGGGGAAATTTGGGATATATATATATATATATATATATATATATATATATATATATATATATATATATATATATATATATATATATATAAGGAAAAAGAAATAAAAGAATAAACACCCTGACTAGTTTAGTTATGTGGCCTTTGTTACTCTAGTAGGTACGCCTTAGGGGATGTCTCTACACCCAACACCCTAAAACCATCTGGTGTGGGAGTCGTTGGTCGAAAGCTCGTTAAATGGTAGCACCGAAAAGCCTAAAAGGACTAGACATTGCACAGTCCAGTGTAAACGCAAGAAAGTGATAAAAACTCCCCTCGTGATTGAATAAAAGTAAAATAAATCCCATAGTTAACACCTAGCTTAGTTATTACGAAGTCATAGTCGGAGCTTAACTTGTTTGTTGAGATTCTTGAGTTAAAATTGTGTTTTTCCCTCTAAGAAGTGTATTATGTGAGGCATTTGTATTTTAGTTAAATTTAATGGTTACTAAGCACAAACACACTACGTCAGTGATAACAGGTTTTGATTTATAAAGTTATATGGATTATTAACCTGTTCTTGCTTGGATTCACTGTTTGACGTTATTGTGATTTCTCTGAGGCAATTATGTTGAGTTCTATACTGACTGATGATTTGATTATAGGCATGATTGGATTAGATTGTTGATGAGTGGTATTTATACCCGCGAATCGAACTGTCTAATACTTAAAAAGATGCTTCTTCATTTTACTTTTTCTTTTTTTATAGTGCTTTATTATTAGTTTGCTTAATTTGTGTTTTGCAGGACTTTTCTGATCATTTCCAGCATCTAGGGGCAAAAATGTCATTTCCTAGCACTAGCATTGCAATGCCTCTTGCAGGCTTAGTCCTGGTGTTGCAACGCCCCTTCCTTGCCAGCTCAGATCTCTTGCAGCGCTGCAGCGCCACTTATTGATCAGTGCCCTGACCAAGCGTTGCAACGCCTGTCCAAGGTTAAAGCTGGCGCCGCAGTGCTACCTCCTGTTTAGGGTAGATATAAGAGGAAATGACATAAGGAAGGAAGAAAAGAGATATATGTCGACGTCGGGATTTTTATTTGTCCCTTTCTATTCTTGTCTTTTGGTGTTCTCATGTTAGGTGAGATTTATTTGAAAAAACAAGTTTGAAAAGGTCCGACATGTATATGTCGACGATTGGATTGTAAGAATCACCAGTTTGTATTTTTAAATGGTTGCACCAACTCAACTGAGAAAAGGTTTGCACAATAACCTAGTGATGTGACACTTCTTAATTGGTCTGTGAAACCGAGGTTCGTTAGGGTCCGGGGGCTTGATTAAGCGGAGGGACGATGTTAGGCACCCCCCGACTTCCGTGGTGACACGGTTACCGCCACTTTTCAATTTAAACCTTTATCTGAATGTGTGTGTATATAGGTCAATGTGCAATTATCTGGAAGTAGTGCTATGCCTCGTTTGAACCTATATACAAAGGTTTTAAACTTTGTATAAAAGTTTAATTTTAACGAGATATGACAATGACATTTTATAAAATAGGTTTTTTCAAACCCTTGTGCTCAATAGTAATTGAGGCCTTTGATGCTTCCATTTTATTATATGTTCGGCTTGATTGCTTTTATAATTTCAAGATGCGAAGCATCTTCGAGAAAATAAAATACATAGTAGTGCCGAACTCCTTGTGGGCATAAAATCCATCTAAGGAAATTCAAACACCGTGAATAATTTACAAGCTGGATGTAGCTGAAAATATCCATCACGGAAACCGAATCTAGATTCAGGAACTGAATCTGTGATCACATGATTCCTAGGCTCACATGATGATGAAGTATGTACAAATGTTGGAAACGGTTATATATATATAAATGTTGTAAATGCATCAGATGTGTCTATCCAGGCTCAATCGAATTCGGATTCGAGGATAATATATATATATATATATATATATATATATATATATATATATATATATATATATATATATAAGCAGTAAACGCACCGGATGTGTCTATCCAGGCTCAATCGAGTTCGAATTCGAGGATAATATATATAGATAAAAGTAGTAAACGCACTGGATGTGTCTATCCAGGCTCAATCGAATTCGAATTTGAGAATAATATATATATATATATAAGCAATAAAAGCCACGGATCGACGATCCGGGCATACGCACACAACACGACTCTCAATGTGAATAACTGTGTGTGAATGAAAGTGGAGAAAGGCTTTAAGAAATCTGAGATGTCTTATAGTGGGCTGCCAAAAAGACTTCAGATAGCTTTAAATGAATGAATACTCGGTTTCCACCGGTAAAATATAGCAAAACACAAGCTCACAGGTGTTTGGAAAGAGAAAGCACTCAGTTTAAAGTGTGTACAAAGCAAAATGGATAAGGCTTCATCGCCTTTTCTCTCTTTAAAATGGCCACCCCAAGCCCTTTATTTATAGAGGGGGGAGCCTTAGGTCTACCTGCGGCTGCCCGGGGTTCCTCGGGCCATGCGGGTCCTACTGTAAGACCCCAATTTTTTTAAAATAAATGAAATTTCTTTTATTTATTATTTTGAAATAGTAAGGGTTTATTTGATTAATGTGGTCAGTTATGGGTAAAATGCTCAAATATCTTAAATAAGCAAGTGGTTATACAATATTCATTGTTGTCGGAGAATATTAGTTTGGTCATGAAATATTCTTGCTGTCGGGGAATATTCGTACGATGGCACATGTGAGACCTCAAATTTTATGAAATAAAAGTGTTCAATTTTTCTATTTTGGTGAATAGTTAAATAGATAATAGTTTAAAGTTAAGGGTGACGTTTGAAAATTTTTCAAAGTAAGTGATGATGAAGTTTTGTTTTATTAGTATTATTAATGTAATAAAACAGAAAAGCTTTTTATATAAAACAGAATACTTTTATAAAGTTATTCTATAAATAGAATATATTATATTCTATTATACATAGTGTTTTGCATAGTAAAATCTTTTTATATAAAACAGAATACTTTTATAAAGTTATTTTATTAATAGAATATATTATATTTTATTATGCATAGTGTTGTATAGTGCCTGCATAATATTTTGCATAGTAAAATCTTTTTATATAAAACAGAATACTTTTAGAAATTTATTCATTTTATTAGATTATAAATAGAATATATTATATTTTATTTAAAAGATTTTGTTTTATTAGAATATTTTATTAAATCAATCTGGACCGTCCGTTTAAAGTAAATCAACCTGGACCGTTCATGAATTAGTTACTATGCAGTCCATTCTCCTATAAATAGAAGCTCATTCCTTTATTATTTCTTATGAATTCACTGAAACTCTAGAGAGAGAAACTATAGAGAGAATTCTTCTTCTATAATCTTGAGCGTATTTCTTTAGAGTTTAAGAAAGCTTTGAGCGTAGTACAAGTTTTCTTCGAGTATATCCTTGCCCTACCAGTCGGAGTACTCTTCTTTCAAAGGTAAGAGATATTATTTGTTGTACTAGTAAGGGGTATTATTTTTTTCATATTCATGAAGAGAACTTCTGTTATTCCATTCTTTATTATTCTGTTGGAATAACCTGTATACGCGGACTACCCTATACATGGTGAAATTCTTCTATTATCACATTTTTATTATTATGTTGGAATAACCTTTTTATACGAAGTATCGTATACATGGTGAAATTCTTATATTATTCCATTCTTTATTATTCTATTGGAATAACCTGTTTATGCGAAGTACCGCATACATGGTGAAATTCTGTTGTTATTCCATTCTTTATTATTCTGTTGGAATATCCTGTTGGTGCGAATTTCGCCTGACCTGGTTCCGTTCTTTATTATTCTGTTGGAATATCCAGTCTGTACGTTTACGCTGAACCTGGTTCCGTCTTTATTATTCTGTTAGAATATCCTGTCTGTGCGTTTTACGCCAGACCTGGTTCCGTCTTTATTATTCTATTGGAATATCCTGTCGGTGCGTATTACTCCTGACCTGGTTCCATTATTTATTATTCTGTTGGAATAACCTGTCTGTGCGGATTACGCACGTATGGTGAAATTCTTTTATTATTCCATTCTTTATTATTATGTTGGAATAACCTGTCTATGCGAAGTACTGCATACATGGTGAAATTCTTTTATTATTCCATTCTGTATTATTATGTTAGAATAACATGTCTATGCGAAGTACTGTATACATGGTGAAATTCTTTTATTATTCCATTCTTTATTATACTGTTGGTTATTGGTTTTACAGTTGTATGTGTTTGGCCTGTAGTGCAAAGATGATATGTTGTTGAATATCTTTGGCCTGTAGTGCAAAGATGATCTATTTTTTGATAGCTTTGACCTGTAGTGTGAAGATGGACAGGTGTATGACATGATCATGACCACTAGTGATACTAACGAATATCCTTGGCCGTAGTGCATGGATAATTCAATGATGTGATTGGCAGGATCATAACCATTAGTTAACAGTTGAATGTCTTTGGCCGTAGTGCACTGACATGCAATTGATTTGTATGATCATGACCATTGTTTTTAATAGTTGAATATCTTTGGCCCGTAGTGCAAAGATAGACAACTGATTGGTATAATCATTGTTATTATATTTGAATATCTTCAGCCTTTGGGGTAAGGATATTGAGTAAACGTTCTATTAAGCCTTTGTGGCAAGAAGGAACTGTTAATTCACATTATTATAAATATGAATTATGAATTTAACTAACATCTTTGGTGGTTCAGGTGAAGACAAGTGTTGAAAGTTCTATTTGTCTTAAGTATAACAAAGAACTATTAATGAGTATTACATGAATAAAATATTAACGATGGACTTTTAATTTAGAGGAGATAGTAGACATTATGTTCTACTTGACTCTTCTAATGGATTGTTGATTCCGCTGTAATTATGGTTGAAAAGTTTTATCATCTACCATATATTTTAAATCTCTGATTTATTATTGATGAAAACTATTGATAATGTAGTTATCTTTAGTCATGATATTCTTTACTGGGCTAGTTGTGCTCACCCTTTTGCTTCACAATTCCTTTCAGGTAATAAGAGTGTAGCTGGGTCGAGCGGGGATAACAGGGGAATAGAACGGTGGTCTATAGCTGTTGAGGTTCTCCCTAAATAGTATAGAGATAATTGTATTGAGGACCTATGATGTGTGTGTCATATTTTATATGTCACTTAATAATTGATTTTGGCGAACAACAATAGGGTAATGAGAACCTAACTTTGAAAGCGTCAAAAGTGCACCTCATTAGAATGGATATGATAGTAATCTTCTCGTTCTTTTTTGGGGTCTTAAAATATTTGCTGCTGTATTTTATATGGCATTGTAATAATTTGAGTTTGGATACTGTCTATGAGACAATATTGTATTAAAACTCACAGTTAAGTGTGGTCGTATTCTATACGACAGTTCAACAGTTGTATAAATGAAGTTTGTATTTGATTTTATAATGTGATATCTGGCGACTCAGAATGGGTAATGTATACCTATTTTGGGGGCGTCATCGCGTAGCCTTGTGTGGGCCCCATAACGAAAAGCAAATGGATGAAGAAAACGACAAGTATAAGTTGTTTATAAATAACGACGTAGTTGTTACCGTTAATACTGTTGGAATACCCGGTGGTTAAAACACATTAATACGCGTTGTTGCACAGTAGCACACAGTATTGCACCAATTATTGATTCCTTAATAAGAAGGCACTACTCAATATTTTTTACATTAATTAATGTTCAATATTTTATTTTATTAATTCAATAATTGCTACGTTGATATTTTATATTATTGTTGTTTCAATAATTGTCACTACATAATATTTTTATTATCAGATCAATAATTCATATTATTTGAATAATATTATTAGATAGCATTATTGGCAATGTCTAGAAAGTTCTGTCTAAGGAGAGGTTTGGTCACTTAATTGCACGCCAGTAAGGAGAAATCCTTATTGGAAAGCCTCCTCTTTCCTGAGAACTGCTTGGTTGTCAGTATTGTGATTCTGTAATATTATTTATGAATAATTAATTATTGATTTATATGATAAGGAAAATATTCATTTTATGTGGATATAGATGAAGAAAATTTTTAAAATGACAATTGTCGAAAATTGATATTTTATCTTTTCTGATAAAATAATTCATTTAAATATATTATATTATAATATAATAATGGTGATATTTTTACAATGAATGTGTGATATATGAATAAATGAGGAGGAAAAGTATTTTTGTTACAAAAAATGTTTAACACATGTTTTGTGTGTTGATGGACCCCATTTTGACTGAAATTTGATTATAGCCTGCAAAATCGTCCGCATGTGGATATCGACGGTCAATTTCTGTTTGAAATTTGGAAAAACTTTCTTCTGTAAAGTTGTAGAGAATTAAATTTCCTATAGAATGGACATAAGATTTGAATTTTTCTGATAAAAGGCTATTTATTATGAATTATTGAAGTTCCAGAATATTGAGTCTGCATTGATTTTGTTACAAAAATTGTTTTAAACATGTTTTTCATTTTTTTGTGTGATAAATGTGTTTTTGATGTGGTGGGCTAAGGAAAATTTGATTATAAATATATTATTTTATTAAATTTTTTACTTTGGTGTTCTAAGCATTTTTTTATAAATAGGGTGCTTAGGTTAGAATTGAAAATCACACCAGAAACTGAAGTTTTCTCTCTCTATATTATCGAGCGTATTCTTTTGAGTATTTTGATACTTTGAGTGTTACTATACGGTGCAAGTTCCTTTCAACGTTATATCTGTTATTCCAGCCAGAAGTACTATTTTTTTTGAGGTAAGGGATGTTATTTTTTTATAAATGATATTATTTCTTTCAATATCATTATACCGGAATATTGGTAAGATTTTTCTTGTGAAATTCTTATCTTTTCATGTCGGGGTTACTATTCACGAGTTACTATTCACGAAGCATGATGATTTTCTTGTAAAATTTTTATCTTTTAGTGTCAAAGTTACTATTCACGTATACGGTACTATTCACGTGTACGACACTATTCACAGAAAAATTAAATTTTCTTTTCTGTGCTCAAGACATCTATTATGGATACTAGCTTTGATTGTATCCATGTTTTGATCTTCATTCTTGAATTTTACTCCACTATGGTTATTTATGATGTATTTTTGAACTTGGATTGTTTGAAGTACGAATCCTTAATATTTATTCTTTTGTTTCACTGAATTCGTTTCTTTAAAAATATTTTCATCATCCTAAATCCTAAATGATGATATTAAGTAATATCTTTG
This sequence comes from Panax japonicus, assembly GCA_020205505.1. NCBI lineage: Eukaryota > Viridiplantae > Streptophyta > Magnoliopsida > Apiales > Araliaceae > Panax > Panax japonicus. Next base: position 16,020,831 of record CM035110.1, read on the forward strand.
GCCTGTAGTGCAAAGATGAATGATTTTTTGATGAATATCTTTGGCCCGTAGTACAAAGATGAACAGGTGTTGAGATGAACTTGACCGACTGATTAATATCTTTGGCCTGTAGTGTAAAGATGACTATTTAATTAAAGATGTATATTGATTGATGTTACAGGGATAAAATATCGATGATGGACTTTTAAATTCATAGATGATAGTAGATTTCATTCTCTACTTAACTCTTCTAATGAATTATTGTTTTCGCTGCAGTTGTTGATCTAAAATTTGTTGTCTATTGTATTCTATAAGATTTTTCCATGTTGAAGACTAAGGATAATTTGTTGTACATTATCTTAGTCATAATATTCTTTATTGGGCTAGTTGAGCTCACCCTTTTCCTTTTTGTTCCATTTTCTTCTTAGGAGGCAAAAATATAGCGGGAACTAGTTAGGGTGTGGAGTGAAGGTTCAAGACAGTTGTTTTAGTAGTCCTCACCATTTTGTAAAATAGTGTATCAATAATTGTAATGAGGACTTTATTTGGGTGCGGATATTGTCTAGAAGACAATATTTGTATTTAAACTCACAGTATATGTGTTATCATATTTTGCATGACAAATGTATTAATAAAGTTTTAGTTGTTTATGTACCATGTATTTGGAGACTCAGAATAGGTTGGATGGAATGGACCTAGTTTGGGGGCGTCACACCTGCCGTCTCAAAGTATGTGCACTCGGACAACGTGCTGTTTGCTCGAACCTTTTTAACTTTCAATCCAGGAGTTTGGTGGAAGCGTGCCATACCATTCCCAAAATCTCTTTTCGAGAGCTACGCAATGATATAGGATTTTCCCTTTTTTAATCCGAAAAGATGGGTCCATGATCGAAATAGCATCTCTGGGTCTCCGTCATGCAGTCTATTAAGCTGTTTTGCGTAGTTTGCACTCGGAAGAAAAGATATGGTTCATGTGGGACTTCTTTTGAAGAAGTTTGAGTTGAAATGAGTTGATTTGATTTTAGTTGAGTTTGAGTTAGAAAAATGACCATTTTGCCACTCTTGGGGTTGTTTCTGACTTTGGCGCAGTGTTGGTTGGATAATCGATCACTAAACACGCTCAAGTATACGTGGTCTAACAAGTAATATAGTGATAAGTATAGTTTCGTACCCACGAGGAACTATCACTAATATTTACCAAATACCGACTTTATATCGCTAAAGTCTTATTCGAAAAACAATAAATGAAAGAGTGATTAATCTAAGCATAACTAATTATCAAAGCAAGTAAATGGATAACGAATGGTATTCTAAGGAATAACAAGCTAAGGTTACAACTTCACCCCACTCAGGCATTCTGTCAAACACTTGGCGTGCTATGTTTCATCAAACTAGCTACCCTTCTCTCTATGGTCTAAATGGTCACGACAATTTGTCGACCGAGAACACACAAGTGCTCATACACCTCTGTCGAGGTATGTACGAACATATCCTTTCTAGATCCACCCGATAGGGAATAGAAAAGAAAAGAACACCCAATCAAGATACAATCCTACATATGTCTATGTGAATTGATCATAATAAGGATTTAAGCATAAGCTCTCAATTAGGTCGCACGTGGTGCACAGATATATGTCTATTCTACGTACAACTTATGCAGTCGAAACCCACAATCACATGCCAATATATTCAGGTGTAAATCTACAATTCTTCTATCGATATCATGTAAATTACCAAAATCATCGCTAATGTCTTAGCGAGAATCATTAAGCATAAATATATCAAATCAAATCATATGGTGCCAACCAAAGAGATAAGACAGTCAATTTAAATAACAAATGGTTCCATTATAACCTTAGAGCAAATATTCAGTTCATAGCTATTGAATAAAATACAAGTAGAAATAAGGACAACATTTATGGATTACAAAATCAGAGAAAATAAATAGATAAGAAGAAACTCTGTCAAGGCCCTTCAATTTCTAACTATTATGCTCGAATCAAGCTCTCCAGTCCGTGTTGCTCATTGCTCTTGATGCTCCAAAGAAACCCAAACTTCTCCCTTAACCTAAATAATCTATATTTATAAACATTTATCAAGAAGAAAGGAGGAGAAAATTACAACATAAATCTAAGCTAAAAATCTAATCTAGATACTCTCTCAATTCTCTTTATATCATCTGATACATTGCAGCCTCCCTTTCCTTATATACTTTTCCCTCCTTTGCTAGGTCAAAGCAAGCCTCCTCTGCCAGGGAGCCGGAGGTGGTGCCGCGGTGCGGGCCACTAGCGCTGCAGCACCACATTAGTAACATGGACATGGAGCTCGCGCTGCAGTGCGAGCTCAAAGAGGAACAGTGTCACCGCGGCGCGGCTTACGTCAGTAGGGGTCAGGAGGAGGTGCTGTGGCGTGGCCAGTAAGCTTGGCATTGGCGCTGCGGCGCGAGTGTGAGAATAATGACCATTTTGGCCTTTTAAAGCTGGAAAAGTACTGTAGAGCCATGCATTTCATCAGTTAAGCACAATAACACTATATTTATATAAAACTATAAAAACTACGAATTCAGGCAATTATTTAAGTCATAAAGTATCCAATTCGCGGGTATAAATCCCACTCATCAATACCCCCAAACTTAAGTCTTTCCTTGTCCTCGAGCAAATTATCTAAAACACATTAACAAAAGTAAAACACACGCGAAGGACAAATAAACCTATAATAAATTATCATGGCTTCAAAGCTTAAAGCTACTCTCAGAGAACAGGACAAACACAGATATGAATAAGGGTTCATTCAATTTCAAGCATAAGACCGTATTCGATCCATTCTATGTGTGTGTGTGGAGACCAACCGTCCTGACTAATCATAGCTTCAAAATAAGTTCGTACAGTCGATTATTAATACAAAAATGCACACTCCGCAACTTAAACATTCAACAAGCATTAAGAATAAGACACAAGTGTAGTAACGGATCAAAAGACTCTAGCATGAAGAATGTAAAACCTGACTCAGACAGTCCTTAATTACCTTCGGTTAATCAGAACTACCCATTAATGAGCTTTTGATCAGTGACTCCCAAGCCAGATGACTTTAGGGCACTAGGTGTAGAACACCCATAAGAATCTAGTAACTCGAGCAGAAAAGGCCACGTAATCAACATAAGCCAAATTAGACTTTACGCACCGAAGAATATAAAGCAAGTGCATTTTATGCTCCATCTCAATATCGGTACATCGTTTATGGGTGAGTGCGTTTTACGCTCCATCTCGACCCACCGCAAGAATGTCGATATTCAATCTTCAATAGCAAATTATTATTTATTTATTTTTATCTAAACATGCACGAATCCAAGATCCACAACAGTAAAAATGTCTAAGTCTTTTATTATCTTGTAAAAATGAAAATTTATAAGAGTGAACAAATGCTCAAAGTAATAAACACAAGAACTAAATTTTGAAAATTTTTTTACTAGTTAACACAGTTGGTCGGTGCTTGCTAGAAGGACGTATCAATAACAATCTAAACTTATCAATTGAAAAAAACCCTAGCTCATATATGCTTGACACGACCCTAAGAGATAGACCATAAAACTTGGTGCTTGTCATAATCCATAATCAAAAAAATAATGATAACTATCACACACTTGCTAAATAGCAACTCAAAATAGGGTGAAAAAGGCCATTCATATGGCACAAGCATCTAATCTGTATAAGCCCCAAAAAGATGGCTATAATCCACAATCATGCTAAAAATAATCAAAGCATAAATAAATAAAACCAAAAATAGTTCATGGCATCCATAATGATAAAAATTATAGCATAATCCCGCAGTTCAAAAGACTGCACCACAATATTGATAAATAAAAACATATTAAAGTACTAAAGTCTGGTCTTAACATGGCAGTACGAAAATAAACAGATAAAAGCCAAAAACACCCCCAAAATTGAGGTGATCAATGCCCTCATTGCTAAACATAAAGCAATTTAATACAAGAGGGCTTCCCTGAAGATCACTCACTCAGCAGCGGCATCGACTTCATCCTCATCAACTGCGTCCTGATCAGCTTCGGCGGGCGGTGATGGTGGAGGGTAAGGTGGGAAGACAAGAGGCTCTAGAAATTGGTATGGTGTGAACTCAGTTCTCTCGCCATAATAGTCTGTGTAGATGCTCTGCATAGTGTTCACCAGCTCAGCCTGGTACTGCATTGCTATCTCCTATCTCTGAGCCACAGCTGCTATGTGCCTCCGCTGCCTTTGTGCCTCAGCGTCCTATTTCAGATGTAGCAGGGTGAGGGATGCCATGATGTCTGCCAAAAGACCCTGACTAGCTGGGTCTACCTCAGGTGCTTGAGAAGGCTCTGGGTCTGCTGAAGGAGGTGGCACTCTAGGTGGCCCGTATCCCTCGCCTCTGGCATGAGACTTTGCCCCGTCCCACTCATAGTAGCGTTTGATAGTTAGGTGGTCAATGAATGTCATCGATGGCGAAGCTATCTCCTCGGATCCCCACTAGATACCTTCCTACTTGCACAATGTAGTTATCAATGATGGATAAGGAAATCCAGCAGCAACGGTACTTTTTATTGCCTTCCGAATGGAGTCATGAATGAGCACACCAATATCCACATATAGGCCCATGACAATGGTGAAAAGAAGTATCGCCCTATCCTTAGTCACGTCGCTCAAATGACGGGTGGGGTTCATGTTGGCATAAATGAAGCCAAACCACACCTTCTAGTAGCGACTGAGTGCCGAAGACGGGAAACTGGTTTTTTCCCCGTGTAATCATTTTTCTTCCACTCAGTCCCAGGTTTTCAAATTCGCCTGATGATATCATCAAGATCATAACCGCAGAGTCCCGACTGCATATAATCATTGCCCGCATAGTTGGGCATTTCGAACAAAGCATTGATGGCTTGACTACTGTACGCCACTTTCTTCCCTCGAACTTGAACAACAGCCGAGCCTTCGGGACTGCCATTTGTATAGAACTCCCGAACCACAGATACAACTATTGAGATGGGTGGTTTTGTGAAGTTGATCCAATGCCGCTCCAATATCATGGTGTTTAGTTCACCATCTTTCCTTTCCGGCCTGAAACCCCGCCCCGGAATCAGATTTCGTGAGCCGAAGGAACTTTTTTACCTTTTCCAGGCCTTCTCATTGATAACTTTGGCTCTGTCCCAAGCGGTGGGTGATTGTGCGACGGACCCGCCGATGCTAAGTCGCTACCTTTTGGGTGCCATGTCTAAGTCTTAGTTGATGAAGATCAAAACATGCCAAAATCTGCTGGAACGACCGTTGAAGTAATGCACAATAAATCCCCAATGCAATCCTAGTGAATTTAAGCCAAAACAATCTAACTTCTCTCTTAAACAAATTAACAAACACCTTACGTGCGCTCTAAAAATTTAACTTCGAAAGCCTTTGTTTGCAAGTGCTCTAACCCAATTTTCGTCAGTGGAAATCGCCAAGTAAAGCAAGAAGAAGAACACAACAAGAAAATGCACAAATCCAATAAATAAACCACAAGAAATTTCTAGTTAAACGACAACCACAATACCTTGAGTGAATGAACCCTAGTTTAATTCGGGTTCCTATTTACTATTTGGCTACTAATTTGGTATTGGGCAATTGATTTGATGAGTCCTTTTGGGCGAATGATAGTGTCGTTGAGCTTAGTAGATGGGGGGGGGGGGGAAGGGTTAGTTTGTGTGCTTTCTCTGCGAGGAACTTCGAGAGATTTGGGAGAAGAAGTGGAGAGGCCTGGCGTAACTGTTTGCTAAAAACTGAACTTTAAAATCAAATTCTTGCTTCTCGCATCGCGACGCGAGGAATCCTTCTTTGTTTGGCGCTGCGACGCGAGTTAGCAGTAGCTGAGTCTCGTTTGTGGCGCCGCGGTGCGAACTTTCCTTTGTTAGGTGGTGCTGCGGCAGGAGTTGGCAGTGGGATAAATGTGCTCATGGCGCCGCGGCATGAGTTGTAGTACAATAGATGGCGCCACTGCACAAGATCCATTTTCTGAGTTTTTCTGCCTGTATTCTGCACATGCCAAGACAAGTACAAAAACTACACTACAAAAGCAAACATACATTATTAAAAACACAATAAACACTATTATAATATGCAGTATATCATACTAACATGCCACATGTTGATGATAGACACAGAAACTTTAATGCACAGTCTGGCAGCCATGTTAGCAACTAAGGCGAACAGACACAAAGTAAACTAGACATAAGTAAAGAAAACAGATAAAATTTATACCGAGATGGGGGTGCCTCCCCATCAAGCGCTTGTTTTAAAGTAGTCGGCTTGACTATATCGATGCCATTCAATCCAGCTCATAAGCAAAAATGACCTTTGTATGCCGCCTATTCGTCAATTCCTTTAAAGTATTGGCCGACATTGAAGATTGGCCATTCTTCTGCCCGTCATCCATCCAGTCATCCTTCGGCACAAAGAATCGTTCGCTACTGGAATATCCACTAATTCGCCTATTTCATTAAATTGAAAGCGTTCTTCATGCTTCATTGGGCCCTCCAGGGTTTTCACAGTCGGGAGCGTGGTTTCTGACTGTAGATCGAAAATGACTATACAACCACTGTTTCTCCGTTTGTCTGCAACTTCAGACTCCACTGATTGGTTAGTTTGCACTATGACATCTCCCTCAACATCTGTGCGAGACTCATCACATTTTCCTTGTGTATCCACCGTGCAATACTCTATTGCTTCTTCGTCGAGATCAATTAAGACCGAAAGATTTTCTTACGGTGGATTGGTGATGGCATTGACGAGTTGCCCCAATTGATTCTCAAGGCTGTGCAATGCGACTTCTTGGCTTGCCATCCGAATCTCATTTCTTTTGATAAAGATGGTGAGAAGCTCTTCAAGTCGGTTCTCTTCTTCACGTGTTGAGGACTCAGAAAAGTTCTCGTTCGGATGAGATGTCCACTCATAGTGCAACGGAGACTAATATTCAAGTTGGGAGACATGATTCAGATCATGATATTGCTCTTAACTGTAGTCCCAAGAGATTGGATAACCCTGATAGTTTAGATGATAGGAGATCGGTTCAAAGTTAACTCGTTCCTGACAGTAGGCATTCTGAGTGGACTAACACTCAAGATTGTCAGAAAACCTCAAGGCATTGTCAAGTTGAACTTGCAATTTCGAGAGTCCTTCTTCCGAGCTTGGTGGCGTCGTCCACTCATAAGGCCATTGATAACATTGATCGTCCATAATCTTTAAACTTAAAAACAAAAGAAAGGAAGATCAAACAGATAAAAGAAATATATATATATATATATATATATATATATATATATATATATATATATACGTTCAAAGTAAGACTAAATTGATTGAAATCAATATTAAACAATATTAGAATAACCATTAACCGGCAACGGCGCCAAAACTTGTTGGTCGGATAACCGATCACTAATCACGCGCAAGTATACGCGGTCTAACAAGTAATACAGTGACAAGTAGAGTTTCGTACCCACGAGGAACTATCACTAATATTTACCAAATACCGACTTTATATCGCTAAAGTCTTATTCAAACAGCAATAAATGAAAGAGTGATTAATCTAAGCATAACTAATTATCAAAGCAAGTAAATGGATAACGAATGGTATTCTAAGGAATAACAAGCTAAGGTTACAACTTCACCCCACTCAGGCATTCTGTCAAACACCTGGCGTGCTATGTTTCATCAAACTAGCTACCCTTCTCTCTATGGTCTAAATGGTCACAACAATATTTCGACCGAGAACACACAAGTGCTCATACACCTCTGTCGAGGTATGTAAAAGCATATCCTTTCTAGATCCACCCGATAGGGAATAGAATAGAAAAGAATGCCCTAGCAAGATATAATCCTACATATGTCTATGTGAATTGATCATAACAAGGATTTAAGCATAAGCTCTCAATTAGGTCGCACGTGGTGCACAAATATATGTCTATTCTACGCACAACTTATGCAGTCAAAACCCACAATCACATGCAAATATATTCAGGTGTAAATCTATAATTCTTATGTCGATATCATGTAAATTACCAAATTCATCGCTAATGACTTAGCGAGAATCATTAAGCATACATATATCAAATCAAATCATATGGTGCCAACCAAAGAGATAAGACAGTCAATTTAAATAACAAATGGTTCCATTATAACCTTAGAGCAAATATTCAGTTCATAGCTATTGAATAAAATACAATTAGCAATAAGGACAACATTTATGGATTACAAAATCAGAGAAAATAAATATATAAGAAGAAACTCTGTCAAGGCCCTTCAATATCTAACTATTCTGCTCGAATCAAGCTCTCCAGTCTGTGTTGCTCATTGCTCTTGATGCTCCAAAGAAACCCAAACTTCTCCCTTAATCTAACTAATCTATATTTACAAACTTTTATCAAGAAGAAAGGAGGAGAAAATTATAACATAAAGCTAAGCTAAAAATCTAATCTAGATACTCTCTCCATTCTCTCTATATCATCTAATACATTGCAGCCTCCCTTTCCTTATATGCTTTTCCCTCCTTTGCTAGGTCAAAAGCAAGCCTCCTCTGCCAGGGAACTGGAGGTGGCGCCGCGGCGCAGGCCACTGGCGCTGCAGCGCCACATTAGTAACATGGACACGGAGCTCGTGCTGCAGCGCGAGCTCATAGCAGAACAGTGTCACCGCGGCGTGACTTACATCAACAGGGGTTAGGAGGTGGCGCTGCGGCATGACCAGTAAGCTTGGCATTGGCGCCGCGGAGCAAGTGTGAGAATAATGACCATTTTGCTCTTTTAAAGCTGGAAAAGTACTGTAGAGCCATGCAATTCATCGTTAAGCACAATAACACTATATTTATATAAAACTACATAAAAACTACGAATCCAAGAATTTTTTTAAGTCATAAAGTATCCAATTCGCAGGTATAAATCCCACTCATCACGCAGTTATAACGGTCTTTTCCTAGGGTTATCTCTGAGATTGTCACGTTGTTGACTCGAAATGTCCTCAGGGTTATCTCTGAGGTTGGATTGACCTCTTGAAGTTGACTCTGGGCATTAAACTTGATCTCCCGGGGTTATCTCCGGGGTTAAAACTGACTTTCCCAGGGTTATCTTCGGGGTTGGAAACTGATTTCCTGGGATTATCTTCGTGGTTGGAAACTGGATCTCTCGGGGCTATCTCCGGAGTTAGAATTGATGTTATAGTCCTCCAGGGTTATCTCTAGAGTGTGAAAAAGACATTTTTATCCTCTTAATAGTTAGTAACAAGAAAACAAAATTTTGAGTATCTACAGATGTCCCTCTTTATCATGTTCATGCATTGCAATGGAATGGACATGATAAAGATTACTAGACACTTGAAATATGACAAGGTATTTTTAATGACGCAAATCGCAATGTAATGAATATTACGATTAATGTTAAAATATTTTCACACATCGTTGTTCGTAAATCCTACATCGTATTTCGCACTTCGCTTTTGGCCAATCGCACGTCGCAACTAGCATATCACATTTTTTATATCACAAATCACATTTTGCACATCATATTTCTCATATCGCAAATCATATTTCACACATCACAAATCTCTTTACCATTATCGATTGCTACTGATGCGTATGCTGGTGTTGACTCAAATAGTTTGACTTTTTATCGATGTTGCTAATGCTTGTTTGATGAAGATAAGTTGAGATGTTTTCTACATCTCTACTGGGGATGAAGTTTTGAAATCACCGGACCTTCCTGATGCATACGCTGGTAGTTTATAATGGTACCTACCCTGATGGCAGTTTAACAACAGATCCTATCCTGCTGGTAGTTGACTACGCTGTCATCGCCAAACTATTTCGATTCCCACTTGAACGGTGGTAACCTTGAACTTTCTTGATGCTACGTTGGACTGATGGTAATGGTTTAGGATACTGAATCTTTCGATACCTTCGCTGAAGTAATATTCAACAGATTACTTCATTAGGCTTTGCCTGATTTTATGCCTTTCTGAAGTGATTTGGAGTTTCTTTTCGCTAGAGGGTTCAACCCGTTCTTCTGTTGTTCAGATTTGAACTTCGATGTAGATGCCCTGACTTGTGAGGATTTGACACCGGTTAGCACATTTTATGATGAGGATTTCATTCGCTAGACCTCTTGTCATTGGGCTTTTGCTTTTGAGTTAAGGACTTTTTTTTGAGAATTTCCCCTTACTTTTGTAAGGGCAAGCTAACGTCGCCATGATTTCTTTTAGGATTTTTCCCCTTTCTTTTGATAAGAGGCTTGATCCCGCCTTAAATTCCTTCCCTTTCCTAGAATCAGAAAATGCCTCAGTCATTTTGCATGTTGTTGCCGGGGATTCATATGAGAAACTCTCTTTATTGACCAAGTCATGAGTTAGTAATATCCTTACATGTGGATTATTCATTTTGAGAATAGTATAATTGGAAAAGACCAAATGATCATACCGAATTGCCAGTGAGATGATGTGAGGGAAGCTCTGATGATGATGTACCATACTGAGGGTGCTGACTAGTGCATTTTCCTCTTTAGGATGGTTGATAAATACCCCAGTGTTGAGTTGTTGCTGTTTTCGAGATTGTCCCAATCTTGTTATAAGGGTCCCAATATCGGTTTGTCACTAATTTTGAAATTGGCCCAGACTTGCTTGTTGTCTGGGATAATTTCTTTGACAGATGGGCTGATAAGATGCTGAGATCATAAGAGGCTTTTACCTCTGTACCATATGGTGAACAGGTAGTGGACTTGGGCTTTGATGCCCTCAATAATTGTTCCTGACTTGTTTGTGCAATCGACATTTATTATTTTCTTTTGATTTGATGGAGGCTTGTGATTGAGGGTGTTGGCTCTTTGAAGGTCCTTGCTGATGATCATGCTTGATATATCTCTATGTTGTTGTTATAACTTTGATGATTAATGTCGAGAGGCCTTCAGACTCCACTAAATTAGCCCCAAAGATCTCATCTTGGTTGGTGATGACTTCACCCCAGTTTGATTTGATCTGCAAAGTTTGATTTATTATCTTGATATGGGGGAACAAGTCGTCAAATATGAGATAGAATTTCCACGACGGTTGCCCATGTATTGTTGGAGGTCAAAACAGATCAAGTCTTCTCACACTTCAGGAGTGATGAGTTGCGAATGACTTGCATCTTATGATGATGGTCATTTCATCCCTGTTACTGGTTGTCTTGGGTTTGATGTTTGGGTTTGGATATTTCTTTTGAGGGTCCGACCGCAACACTGATGGATGCCTACGTACTCTTGTGTGTGTGGGAGATCATGTCTGCGTAGTTTCTTGCTTGATAAGATAAATGGTTTGAGAAGTGTTTGTTTGGGGTTTTTGGGTTTTTGTTTTGTTTGACTGCACCAAAAATGGTTGCCCACGTACTCCCATTGATGAGCGGAGATCAGGTCTTTCATAGTTCAGGCTTTTGGCTGAGGCCTAACTGGCTTGATTTTTTAAATTTTTTTTTTTCGTTTTTGTTTTTTTTATATTTACATGCATGGAAAATAAAAGGCATACTACGAAGAAAGTAATACCGTCCCAACATCTCTTGGGACTCACAACTTTATCCTCTAGATCTACATCTTCTTGGCTAGTTGAGGTCTGATAGTCCAGTCGTCAGTGGTTATGTTGCCTTCAAGTCCCGCAATAGAGGTTACCTCTTGGTTCTAAATATATTCACTTATGGCCATAACTTGATCGCTTCCGGATTCAGTACATTCCTCAGGGACACTTGAATTGGACCCACCACAAAAATGTATGAACTCCTGATTCTTCGATGGGTTGGTTTCCCCGATAACCTCACCATCTTTTCTTTCACCTTTTTCTTGGGCTTGAGAGGATTCAACCATGAAATCTCTCTCGAATTGTTGTGGCATTTCTTGTAAGTAGAGGTGGCAAACGGAAGGGCAGGCCCGGGCTGGGCCGAGCGAGGGCGGGCTGGGAAAAAATGGCCCAGGTTTTGGCGGGCTGAAAATGTGAGGCCCGTGGCCCGGACAGGCCCGGCCCACGGGCTTCTTCCCCAATTTTTTTTTGCAAAATTTTGCTACACCAAAAATAGTAATAATAATAAATATTAAAAATAAAAAAAATAATTTATAATAAACAATAATTGTAATACATATAAACATTGTCCGCTTAATATAAATAATAATTCTATTTATTCATAACTTCATATAAACATTCACAATATATCCTTTTTTCATATTTCATTTAACTTCTTAATACATATGTCACCTGGATTGTCTGCTTAATCAGTATACTCGGTGACATGCATGTCCATTTAATTAAATAAATTATTTTTATAAACATATAGCGATGAACCTTATTACGTTAGATACATTTACTACACATAATTTACGAATTGTAGTAGTGTAAGAATTGAAAAAATCCTTGCTAGCTGCCAAAGTCGTTTTCCACGGCATAAGCTACGGAGATGATAAGGTGGAGCTCAAGTCATTAATTTCAAAGCCCATTGACAATAAATGTTGATCCCATATAGGCATATATATAGCTCTGATTTAGAAAAGGACCCAAAATCCACATCAACTTTGAAGTCTAATCATTTATGGATAATTACTTCTTACTGAATAGAAAGATTGATTTTTTTTATTTCTACTATATAATCAATTGTAAATGGTGGGTGTTATTAATCAATATAACTTTCAAAGGGTTTGAACTCTTATTTATTTAGTTACAATTCTTGTATTCAAGCCTCATAACCCACAAGTATCAAACTTTTGTATTAAATAAAAAATAATAATAATTTGCGGGACGCGGGCCTGGCTGGGCAACCCGCAGGCCAGTGTAAGACCCCAATTTTTTTTTTAAAGATGGTTTTTCTATAAATATCATTTTTAAATATTATGGAATGAATTTGATGTAATGTTATAGTTGTGGGTAATATTTATAAATTTTGCAAAGTATGCAAGTTGTTATATAATGTTCGATTGGTCGGGGAATATTCGTTTTAACAGAGAATATTCGTACGACGACACAATCATTGGTGGACCCCACAATGAAATTATTATCAGATTGAGAAAACGACAAAAATATTTTATGAAAATAACGCCGAAAGTTTTACCGTTAACTGTTGAAACACCCGGTGTTAAAAGTAAAGTAATACGCGTGGTTACATAGTAGCACACGGTATTGATTATTGATGCTTACGTGAGAAGTCACTCAGTTTTGTTCAATTATTGCTACAGTAATTTTTGCATAGTATCTCATGTTATTTGATTCAATTATTGTCGATATTTTATATATTATTAAATCAATAATTGAGATGACAAATTTATTAATAATATTATTTGTAATATTAACGATGTCTAGAAGTTCTGTCAAGGAGAGATTTGGTCACCTAATTGTGCGCCAATAGGGAGAAATTCTTATTGGAAAGCCCCCTCTTTCCTGGGAACGACCCGGTTGATTAATATTGTGAATTATAATATTGATGATAAATGTTGTTAAAAATATTGAGGAGATTTTTGTGAAGTATTTGTTGTATTTATGGACCCCTCCATTTATCTATTTTTCAAAATAATTGGTAGAAATTATTTAATATTATAAAGGTGGGGCCACATGTGGGACCCACGGGAGGAGAAAAGTCTTGGGGGATGGAATTATTTTCTCACGAGTGGAGTGTTGCAGGGAATTCATAAAGTTATATATATATATATATATATATATATATATATATATATATATATATATATATATATATATATATATATATATATATATATATATATATAAAGGTTTTGAAATGAGAATCTAGAGGTGGGATTTTGATTCACGGGGTTGTAACCCGTGAATGATAACGTGATTATATATATATATATATATATATATATATATAATGTATTTTATTAGTTTTGTTTTATTAGAATATTTTATTGCATAATATCCTTTCCATTCTCCTATAAATAGGATGCTTAGTTAGAATTGAAATCACACCAGAAATTTCAGAGAATTTTCTTATATAATCTTGAGCGTATTTCTTTAGAGTTTTAACAAGTTTTGAGCATAGTGCAAGTTTTCTTCAAGAATATCCTCGCCCTACCAGTCGGAATTCTCTTCTTTTACGGTAAGGGGTATTATTTCTTTCGTATTCATGAAGAGAACTTCTGTTATTCCATTCTTTATTATTCTATTGGAATAACCTGTATATGCGAACTACCCTATACTTGGTGAAATTCTTCTGTTATTCCATTCTATATTATTATGTTGGAATAACCTGTCTATGCGAAGTACCGCATACATGGTGAAATTCTTCTGTTATTCTAGTCTTTATTATTCTGTTGGAACATCCTGTCTGTGCGTTTACGCATGACATGGTTCTGTTATCTATTATTCTGTTAGAACATCCTGTCGGTGCGAATTTCGCCTGACCTGGTTCCGTTATTTATTATTCTATTGGAACATCCTTTTTGAGCATTTACGCATGACCTTGTTCCGTTATTTATTATTCTGTTGGAATAACCTGTCTGTGCGGTCTATCGTATGCCTGGTGATTTCTTTTGTTATTCCATTCTTTATTATACTCAGTTGGTTAAAGTTTTGGCTTTTATACTCCATAAAATTAATGAAATATCCTTGATATTTGCGCTTCATCCAGTATCTTTTCATGGAAATAGTCTTCTGAGTATTCTTGAGTTTTACCCCACAAAGCAGTAGTATGTTGACAATTTGGACGCTATTGGTTCCTGGATAAATTAATTCATGAACTTGTTTTATTGAATTCTTATATCATTGTTATCATCCTTATGTTTATATTATGTTGAAAGTCATCTGTGGCCTTTAGTGCATAGATGGACTTGGTATGATTATGACCAGGGATTATTCGGTATAATCATGACCGTAATGTTACAAATGATGTGGTAAAAGTCCTCATTGGCCCATAGTGCATTGATGGACAGTTGTTGGCATGATCATGACCATTGATGAATACACGAATATCTTTGGCCCTTAGTGCATGGATAATTTGTGGTCGTAATACTATTGAATATCCTTGGCTGTAGTGCATGGATGATGTGGATTATTTATTAATCTTAGTCTCAACGATAAAAGTGATGAAAAACCTTTTTAAATCATAAAACATAGTCGATTTTATTCTCTACTTAACTCTTTTAATGGATTGCTTGTTCCGCTGCAGTTAAACTTGATGTTTGTAATATTTTTATCAGTTTAACACTGTTGAAGGCTAACGATAATTAATTCTGCATTATCTTAGTCATAATATTTTTTACTGGGCTAGTTGAGCTCACCCATTTTACTTTCATTGTTCTCTTTAGGAAATGAGAATGTAGCGGGGACTAGTCGGGGAACAGAGTGACGGTTCAGATGATATCTTTAGTAGTCCTCACTATTCTATTAAATAATGTGAAAATAAATGTATTGAGGACTTATTTTGAGTTTGAATACTGTTTAGAAGACAATGTTTGTATTAAAACTCACAGCTCATGTTGTATATTTAAGGTTGTATTTGTATTCTATACCATGTATTTGACGACTCAGAATAGGTGATGTATACCTATTTTGGGGGAGTCACAGTTAGTATCAAAGCTTAGGGATATGATCCCTGGCTGAGATGTGAGACAAGAACTAGGAGGGGAGAGACAGGAAATTCCTTCGCTAGTATGACCTACCTAAGTATTTTTTTTAATTAGTCGGTCAAAATATAGGGATAATATATTGCATGTCAACTAACCTTTGTTTTGTGGCAGTATTTAAAAATGGCATCCGAGAATGTTATGAATAGCAATGGAGCACAGGAGACCGTTGAGTCTCCACAGATTAATAATCAGGACAATGTGCATCAGGAAGGCGACAATCCTCATGCAAACAACAACACTGACCAAATGATGAACGATGGAATGTTCAGAGGCTTTCTACAATTTATGCAGCATCAAGCAAGAGAGACTTCTGTCCGAAATGCAGGTGGAAACACTGGCAACTCTCGAACGGTCACTACTAAATAGTTCAAGGAGCTGGGACCACCGGAGGTTTTTGGAGAGCCAAAACCACTTAAGGTGGAGACGTGGATAAAGCAGGTCAACAAGATATTTGATGTCTTGGGATGCTCCAAGGAGCAAAAGGTTCCCTTTGCCACCTTCATGTTGCGGGCAGAGGCAGATTACCAGTGGGAATCTGTAAAGCGTACTCAACCTGCCACACTGAAGATGTCTTGGGAGAAGTTCCAAGAAATGTTCAACGACAAGTACTTTCCCGAAAGTATTCGTCACATGAAAGAGGTAAAGTTCATTAAACTGGAACAAAATAACATGACCGTATCGCAGTACGAAGCCAAGTTCGCCGAGTTGTCCTTGTTTGCGTCCCATTTGGTTGATAATAAGGAGAGAATGACGCTGATGTTTTTAAGAGGTTTGAAACCCGAGATATGTCAATACCTCATTTCTCATAAACTTTGCTTGTATTCAGATGTTGTTAATAGGGCTCAGTTGTTAGAGCGCGATAATGAGTCAAACCAACCAAAAGAGAGCAGTCGGCAAAATGATAATACTAGTGATATCAGTCATTGAAGCGGTGATAACAAGCATGGAGGGAATCAACATGCCAGAAATGATAATCACTTCGGTGGTAATCATGGTCAAAACAATAAGAGTGGACATTTCAAGAAGAGGAGATTCAACAATGATGGAAAGACGTCAGCATCATCACCCGTCGTTAAGGAAGGAGAACTACCACCTATCATATGCTTCAAATGTGGTGGGGAGGGACACATCAGTCCAAACTGCGCGATGCCATCCAAAGCATGTTATAATTATGGAAGAGAAGGTCACCTAGCCCGATTTTGTTGTGCACTGAAGACAAGTCCAGCTGGGATGGAGGCATCAAAGGCCGTCCCAGACAAGACAAAACCAGTAGTTTAAGGGAGAGCGTTTGTCGTAACCTCCCAGAAAGCAAGGAACCCGAACGAGGTCCTTACGAGTAAGCTTATCATAAACTCTAGCGAAGTATATACCTTATTTGAT
The DNA here is from genome assembly GCA_020205505.1 of Panax japonicus. NCBI lineage: Eukaryota > Viridiplantae > Streptophyta > Magnoliopsida > Apiales > Araliaceae > Panax > Panax japonicus. Next base: position 16,037,826 of record CM035110.1, read on the forward strand.
ACCTGTTCTACCCATTCTTTTATTTCTCCTATTTGCGCTTAACATTTAAATTTGTCTCTGGAGAAATTAGACTTTGACTTATCTGTTGAAACTCCATTAGGAGAAACCTTCATTACATCCACTGTTTATAAGTCTTGTTTGGTTCAAATAGGTACCCTCACATTATCTGTCGATCTTATTTCATTAAAAATACTTGTATTTGACGTAATTCTAGGGATTGATTGGTTAACTACTCATCATGCAAAAATTGATTATTTTCGTAAGGTTGTTAGCTTTTATATTCCTAACCAACCTATTATGCGAATTCAATCAACCAAACCATTAAAATCAATCACTGTCATCTCAAGCCATAAAGCTATTCGTTTATTGAAAAATGGATGTCAAGCTTTCTTAGCTCGTGTCACGGATTTAAATAAAAATACGTCAGTTTTAAATGATATTTCTATTGTTAATAAATTTCCTGACGTATTCCCTGAAGAACTTCCTGGCCTACCCCCAGAGCGTGAAATTGAATTTTGTATCGACCTTGAACCCGTTATAAAACCCATTTCCAAAGCCCCATATCGAATGATTCCTATTGAACTTCAGGAGTTAAAGACCCAACTGCAGGAATTATTAGACATTGGCTTTATTCGTCCTAGTACTTCATATTGGGGTGTTCCTGTTCTATTCGTGAAGAATAAAGATGGGAGTATGCGACTTTGTATTGATTATCGGGAGTTGAATCATGTCACTATCAGAAATAGATATCCATTACCTCGCATTGATGACCTGTTTGACTAGTTGCAAGGCGCTAAATTCTTTTCAAAGATTGATATTCATTCCAGATATCACCAATTGAAGACTAGAACCGATGACATTCCAAAGACGGCTTTTAGAACTTGGTACGGGCATTATGAATTCCTAGTCATGTCCTTTAGATTGACTAATGCTCCTGCTGCCTTCATGGATATGATGAACTGAGTATTCAAGAAATATTTGGATCACTTTGTGGTCATCTTTATTGATGACATCCTCATTTATTACAAAAGTCGTGAAGATCATGAGCAACACTTGAGGCCGATACTCCAAAAGCTTCGTGAAAACAAGCTTTATGCCAAGTTGAAGAAATACAAGTTCTGGTTTGAGGAAGTAGCATTCCTTGGGCATGTGGTATCCAGTCATGGAATATCTGTTGACATGGCAAAGATTGAAGCTATTCAAAGCTGGGAGCAACCTAAATCAGTGACCGAAATTCGTTGCTTTCTCGGCTTAGCTGGTTATTATCGAAGATTCGTAGAATGGTTTTCTCGAATCGCTACTCCATTAACTCAGCTGACTCGAAAAGATACAAAATTTAGTTGGAGTGAGGAATGCGAGAAGAGTTTTCAAGAACTCAAGAGGAGACTCATTTCACCACCTGTTCTGACAATACCATCTGGCTCGGAGGGATTTGTTATCTATAGTGATGCTTCGGGTAAAGGGTTAGGTAGTGTTCTCATGCAACATGGGAAAATCATAGCCTATGCCCCTCGACAACTCAAAGAATATAAGAGAAATTATCCAACTCATGATCTAGAGTTGCCAGCAGTCGTTTTTGCACTAAAGATTTGGAGGCATTACTTGTATGGGGAGAAAGTGGAGATCTTTACGGATCATAAAAGCCTCAAATATTTCTTAACTCAAAAGGAACTCAACATGCGGCAACGACGTTGGCTTAAACTATTGAAATATTATGATCATACCATCTAATACCATCTTAGAAAAGTGAATGTGGTAGTTGACGCATTGAGTAGAAGATCATATGCGGGTATGAGTACGATATTGTCAACGTAAAGGCCCATTTTGTATGACTTGCAAAGGATAGATATAGAGATAAAGACTCCAGGGACCCACGTGATGATGGAGAATATACGAGTAGAACCGGCTTTAATCAATAAAGTTAAAGCTGCTCAAGCTACAGACCTAGAGCTTATGCGTATGAGGAAGAAAGTGCAAGAAGGTGCTATGCCGAAAGCAAGAATCGATGAAGAAGGAATACTTCGGGTCAACTCCAGACTTTTTGTTCCTAATGACCCTGATTTAAAGTATAAAATCATGATGGAGGCGCACAACGCACCATTTGCAATCTATCCTGGGAGTACCAAAATGTATCGTGATCTTCGACATACATTTTGGTGGGGCAATATGAAGAGAGAGATAGCACTGTTTATCTCAATGTGTTTAACTTGTTAACGAGTCAAGGCAGAGCATCAAGTACCAAAAGGTCCATTGCAACCACTTGAAACTCAAGAATGGAAGTGGGAGCACATTACCATGGATTTTGTTACTGGTCTTCCCAAGGTTTCTCAAGGCATAGATGCAATTTGGGTCATTGTTAATAGATTGACCAAGTCTGCTCATTTCTTACCTATACGAGAAACTTATACACTTAAACGTCTTGCTTGTATGTACATAAATGAGGTTGTAAGATTTCATGGTATGTCACTATCCATAGTTTTTTATCGAGACCCAAGATTCACTTCACGATTTTGGGTAAGTTTGCAAAAAGCTATGGGCACGAATTTATGATTTAGTTCGACATATCATCCTTATACGGATGGACAATCAGAGAGGACTATTCAAACTATTGAAGATTTATTAAGACTCTGTGTCCTTGAATTCAAGGGAAGTTGGGATAAGTTCTTACTATTGGTGGAGTTTTCCTACAACAACAGTTATCAAGCAAGTATTGGCATGGCTTCATTCGAAGCGTTGTATTAAAGAAAGTGTCATTCTGCAGTATGCTGAGATGAGGTGGGTGAAGCAACGTTGTTGTGACCGGAGTTAGTACGTATGACTATGAAAAAGATACAAATGATCCGGCAACGTTTAAAAACCTCACAAGATCGACAAAAGATTTATGCTAATCTTCATCGAAAGGACATGGAATTCAATATTGGAGATCATGTGTTGTTACGTTTTTCTCCATGGAAAGGAGTTATGAGATTTGGAAAGAGAGGAAAGCTCAATCCTCGATTAATTGGCCCATTTTTAATCCACGATCGAGTAGGAACTGTGGCGTATAGACTCGCTTTACTGCCAATTATGTCTCGTGTTCATAACCTTTTTCATATATCCATGTTACGTAAATATGTGGAAGACCCGAACCACATTATTGAGTTAGAATCAGACGAAATAGCAGAAGATTTAACGTATGAAGAGGTTCCTATTCAAATCTTGGATAAGAAGGAACATATTCTACGCTCTAAGGTTATACCTCAAGTCAAAGTTTTATGGAAGAACCACGATGTTGAGGAAATGACCCGGGAGTTAGAATCTGAAATGAAATCAAGGTATCCTTACCTCTTCGACAGACCAGGTATGTACCCTGATTTCGAGGGCAAAATTTCATAAAGAGGGGAGGTTGTAAGACCCCAAATTTTTTTATAAATATGATTTTTCTATAAATATCATTTTTAAATATTATGGAATGAATTTGATATAATGTTATAGTTGTGGGTAATATTTATAAATTTTGCAAAGTACGCAAGTTGTTATATAATGTTCAATTGGTCGGGGAATATCCATTTTAACAGGGAATATTAGTACGACGGCACAATCATTGGTGGACCCCACAACAAAATTATTGTCAGATTGAGAAAATGACATAAATATTTTATGAAAATAACGGCGGAAGTTTTACCGCTAATTATTGAAACACCAGATGGTAAAAGTACAGTAATACGCGTGGTTGCATAGTAACACACAGTATTGATTATTGATGATTACGTGAGAAGTCCCTCAGTTTTGTTCAATTATTGCTACAGTAATTGTTGCATAGTATCACACATTATTTGATTCAATTATTGTTGATATTTTATATATTATTAAATCAATAATTAAGATGACAAATTTATTAATATTATTATTTGCAATATTAACGATGTCTAGAAGTTCTGTCAAAGAGAGGTTTGGTCACCTAATTACGCGCTAATAGGGAGAAATCCTTATTGGAAATCCCCCTCTTTCTTGGGAACGACCTGGTCGATTAATATTGTGAATTATAATAATGATGATAAATGTTGTTAAAAATATTGAGAAGATTTTTGTGAAGTACTTGTTGTATTTATGGACCCCCACATTTATCCATTTTTTAAAATAATTGGTAGAAAATTAGTTAATATTATAAAGGTGGGGCCACATGTGGGACCCGCGGGAGGAGAAAAGTCTTGGGGGGTTGAATTATTTTGTCACAGGTGGAGTGTTACAGGGAATTCATGAAGTTTATATATATATATACATATATATATATATATACATATATATATATATATACATATATATATATATATATGGGGTTCCATCCACAACAACCGGTTACTGTGGAGCAACCCCTTTTTTGAGCTGTTAAAATTTATTTTTATTTTTTTTGCTCCAGCCGAAATTTAAAAAGGCCAAAAAAGGGGTTGCTCCATAGCAACCGGTTGCTGTGGATGGAACCCCTATATATATAAAGGTTTTGAAATGAGAATCTAGAGGTGGGATTTTGATTCACTGGGTTGTAACCCGTGAATGATAACGTGATTATATATATATAATGTATTTTATTAGTTTTGTTTTATTAGAATATTTTAGTGCATAGTATCCTTTCCATTCTCCTATAAATAGGATGCTTAGTTAGAATTGAAATCACACCAGAAATTTTTGAGAATTCTCTTCTATAATCTTGAGCGTATTTCTTTAAAGTTTTAAAAAGCTTTGAGCGTAATGCAAGTTTTCTTCAAGAATATCCTCACCCTACCAGTCAGAATATTCTTCTTTTATGGTAAGGGATATTATTTCTTTCATATTCATGAAGAGAACTTCTGTTATTCCATTCTTTATTATTCTGTTGGAATAACCAGTATACGCAAACTACCCTATTCTTGGTGAAATTCTTCTGTTATTCCATTCTTTATAATTCTGTTGGAATAACCTGTCTATGCGAAGTACCGCATACATGGTGAAATTCTTCTGTTATTCCAGTTATTATTATTCTGTTGGAACATCTTGTCTGTGCGTTTACGTATGACCTGGTTCCGTTATCTATTATTCTGTTGGAACATCCTGTCGGTGCGAATTTCGCCTGACCTGGTTCCGTTATTTATTATTTTGTTGGAACATCCTGTCTGTGCGTTTACGCATGACCTGTTTCCGTTATTTATTATTTTGTTGGAATAACCTGTCTATGCGGTTTATCGCATGCCTGGTGATTTCTTTTTTTATTCCATTCTTTATTATACTCAGTTGGTTAAAGTTTTGGCTTTTATACTCCATGAAATTAGTGGAATATCCTTGATATTTGTGCTTTATCCAGTATCTTTTCATGGAAATATTCTTCTGAGCATTCTTGAGTTTTACCCCACAAAGTAGTAGCATATTGACAATTTGGACGTTATTGGTTCCTGGATAAATTAATTCTTGAACTTGTTTTTATTGAATTCTTATATCATTGTCATCATCCTTATGTTTATATTATGTTTAAAGTCATCTGTGGCCTATAGTGCATAGATGGACTTGGTATGATTATGACCAGGGATTATTCGGTATAATCATGACCGCAATGTTACAAATGATGTGGTAAAAGTCCTCATTGACCCTTAGTGCATTGATGGATAGTTGTTGGCATGATCATGATCATTGATGAATACACGAATATCTTTGGCCCGTAGTGCATGGATAATTTGTGGTCGTGATATTAATGAATATCCTTGGCCGTAGTGCATGGATGATGTGGATTATTTATTAAGATGAGTCTCAACAATAAAAGTGATGAAAAACCTTTTTAAATCATAAAACATAGTATATTTTATTCTCTAATTGACTCTTTTAATGGATTGCTTGTTCCGCTGCCGTTAAACTTGATGTTTGTTATATTTTTATCAGTTTAATACTGTTGAAGGCTAACGATAATTTATTCTGAATTATCTTAGTCATAATATTTCTTACTGGGCTAGTTGAGCTCACCCTTTTACTTTCATTGTTCTCTTCAGGAAATGAGAACGTAGCGGGGACTAGTCGGGGAACGGAGTGACGGTTTAGATGATAGCTTTACTAGTCCTCATTATTCTGTGAAATAATGTAAAAATAAATGTATTGATGACTTATTTTGAGTTTGAATACTGTTTAGAAGACAATGTTTGTATTAAAACTCACAGATCATGTTGTATATTTAAGGTTGTATTTGTATTCTGTACCATGTATTTGACGATTCAAAATAGGTGATGTATACCTATTTTGGGGGCATCACAGCCAAGCCTTCACGGGCCGGGCCAAATCGCCCGCTTTTTTATGGGCTAAACAACTGAAGCCCAACGCCCGACCCGTGGCGGGCAGGCCGGCCCAGCCCGCGGGTGTGGGCCTCTTTTGGCAGGTCTACTTGTAAGGAACTTTCCGTTTTGTCTTTTTTTTTCCTTGGAAAAGATTAGTATTTCCTCCTCATCATCCAAGATGATAAAATCAGGAATGTGGTTGCTATCTTTGGCCCATAGGATATTTGATGTTGGCGGAGGAATCTCCTTTGGGGATTCTCTTGTCTCCTCTGTCATTCCTTGCATTAGGATTAGTCCACCTTGTGTTCTGCCAAAATTGGTGCTCATAGCCTTCAACTCCTTTGTACTGCCTGTCTCGAGCGAACAACTTAAGCTTTTTATTTCCTTTACGCCTTTTCTGGTTGTCGACGTCGAGATTTTTATTTGTCCCTTTTTTGTTCTTGTTCTTTAGTGTTCTCATTTAGGTGAGATTTGTTTGAAAAAACAAGTGAAAAAGGTCTGACATGTGTATGTCGACGATTTGACTGTAAGAGTCGCCATTTGGTGTTTTTAACTGGTTGCACCAACGCAACCGAGAAAAGGTTTACACATTGACCTAGTGATGTAACACTGCTAAACGGGTCTGTGAAACCGAGATTCATTAGGGTTCGGGGCTTGATTATGCAGACAGAAGGTGTTAGGCACCCCCTGACATCCTTGTTACCACGGTGACCGTCACTTTTCAAGAAACTATTATATGAATGTGTACATGTACGTGTGTGTATGGGTCAATGTGCTATTATTTGGAAGTAGTGCGAGGCCTCATTTACACCTATATACAAAGGGTTTGAATTTGTATAAAAAATTCAGTTTTAAACAAGATATAGCAATGATGTTTTGTAAAAGAGATTTTTTCAAACCCTGTGCTCAATAGTAATTGAGGCCTTTGATACTTCTATTTTATTATTAAATGTTCGGTTTGGTTGCTTTTATTTTTGAGATGCGAAGCATCTTCGAGAAAATAATATATAGCAGTGCGGAACTCCTCATGGACATGAAAGCCATCTAAGGAAATTCAAACACCGTGAATAATTTACAAGCTGCTTACAGCTCAAAATGTCAATCACGGGAACCGAATATAGATTCAGTAGACTGAATCTGTGATCACATGATTCCTAGGCTCACATGATGCCACAATTTATATAAAAGCAGTAATCAGTTATATATATACAGACATGATCAACCACCACGAAACACCTCCATGGGGGATCAGAAATGTAAATAAAACAATAAATACGATCAACCACCACGAAGTAAACTCTAGACGGGACTAAATGTAAATAAAGCAATAAAAATGATCAACCACCACAAAGTAAACTCCAGGCCTGACAGAAATGTAAATATATATATATATAAGCAAATAAACGATCTGGACGTGAGTCCAAGCTCGATCGAGGCATAACTCGATAATTTTAGTTCGTATATATATATATATATATATATATATATATATATAAGTATATATATAAAGACAGAAATGAAAACCACAGACCGAAGTCCGGCCTTATACACACAACACGACTCTCAACGTGGAGAAGAGTATGTGCAAAGATGAAGAGAAAGGCTTTAAAGTGTGTAAAAAGGCTTACAATGGACTGCCAAAGAAGACTTCTATAGTTTTAAGTGGATGAACACTCAGCTCCCGCCGGTAAAAAAAATAGCTATATGTGAGCTCACAAGTGTTTAAAATGAGAAAGCACTCAATTTAGGGTGTGTACAGAGAAAATTGGATAGGGCTTCTTTACTGTTTTCTCTTTGAAATATGGCCATCCCAAGACCTCTATTTATAGAGGGGGGGAGCTGCGGATGCACCTATGGCTGCCCGGGGTGCTTAAGGCTCTGCGGGCCCCGCCGTCTAGAAGTACATACACGTGTGCAATGTGATGTCCGCTCGAACTTATTGAACTTCAATCCGAGCATTCGATTGAGGTGTATAAGACCTTTTTCGGACTACTGTTGTTGAGATCTATGCAATGACATGGGATTAGAGGTTGTACGAAGTCAGGAAGATGGAACCATGTCCTATGTCTTCAAGCTTCAAATTCTATTCGGTGTTCTGCCTTGCGTAGTAGTCACTCGGGATTGCAACTCCTTGATTCTTGTGGGACATTGACGGCGCCATGTGGGGTTGAGGTGTCAATTTAACGATTTTACCCTTCACCGGGGTTATCTCCAGTTTGGGCTGATAAAGTAGACGTTGCTAAGGATTATCTCTAAGATTGGGCTGCTGCAAGTGCTGAATGCCCTCAGGGTTGTCTTAGAGGTGTGCCTTTCCTGCCGGGGTTATCTCCAGGTTTGAGAGCTGAGTGTCTCAATGTGAGTCCCGAGGTTGAAGCTGATTGCATGGGTTGAAACGAGCATCTCTGGGGTTATCTCTGGAACTGCAACTGCACTCCTTGGGGTTATCTCCAAAGTTGTCATTGTCTTTCCCGGTGTTATTTTCAGGACTGAGACTGAACATCTCGGGGTTATCCTCAAGATAAATCGGTCTTATTCGGTGGAATTTTTGGTATTTGTACTGCTTTCCCCGAGGTTATCTCCGAGGTGGGAAATGATACTCCTGCTGTGTTTTTCAGGTTTGAAACTGAACTTCTGGTGGTATTTTCGGGATTAAGCTGAGTTGTCTTCTAGGGTTATCTCTGAAAGAAGATTCCGCGCTTCCTGCAATGTTAATAACAGGTAGGCAGAAAATTTTGAGTGTCTGCAGATGCCCCTCTTTATTATATTCATGCAATGCAATGGCATGGATATGATAAAGAATACTAGACACTTGAAATACGACAAGATGATCATGATGCAATGCATAACAACATGATTCAAATGTATGTGGTTTGTTAGATTATTTTCCAACATGGTGGAATGATTGCCGGCTCCCTATTGCTCCTACCGGGGGAGCACTAAATAAGCAGCCTGATGAACTGTCATGGACGTGTGATCCACAACTACCAAGAATCTCTAGGATTGTTGATGTTGGGGTTATCACCAAAGTCTTGAATCCTTGATATATACTTTATCCTAAAGATGTATCTCTCATGTACAAGAGACTCTGTGGGGATGGGTTTTGTCTGTTGAGGATGTGTATAACATATTCCATCATCGGTCCTCCCTGATGAGGATGATCTTCCCTGGTTTGCACCATCAGGTCTATTCGTTACTCTGTTGGAATTACTGCCAACAGTCGGTGTTGTCAGGGTTACCTGACCTTCATTGACATGTGCATCAATGGATGAGATCCCTACTGGGGATAATGTCAAGGATGATTGACCTTCGTTGACGTGTACATCAATGGTTGAATTATATGAAGACCTACTGGGGAAAAGGTTTTAAGGTTACGACCCTACATTAATGGCATCAGACCTTCGTGAGGTATTGCCAAATATAGTTTGCAGCAGCTGAGATCATTGGTATAGTGTACCCTATGTTTGGGCGAATTCCAATGAGTGATATGTAAAGCCACAGTTTGGCCCGTGAAAACCAGGATTTCAGGCTATTATGCTCAATCGCGTAACATTTTTATTCCTGATTTGGCCTTTTTAGCTTATGAGAATGCTTTCGCAACTTAAATTGGACTGAGCCGGAGGGGTGGACCCCACCCAGGGGAACCATAGGTACACCTGCAGTAGCCGCAGGTGAACCTGCGGCCAGCTGTTGTTAAGGCTGTAAGTTGCCTTTTTAAGTCATTTCATGTTGTGCCGCGAAGGAAATCTGAGAGCTCTTCTTCAGATTTGTTGACTTCGGGCGTCTTTCTGCAAATTATGTCACCGTACGAGTGTTCTACACCATCTTGGTAATGTATGCATGTCTTCTTTTCTAGTTTTTATCCATTGGAAAATTACTTATCACATGAAATGCATCTAAACACATAGTAGTGATTATGTATGCTGAAATGACTTGATAAAAAATATTTATCATAGTAAATGTTAGTATTAAACCATGCTGAACATAATGATGTGAAATTTTTTTACTTTTGAAACAGTCATATTGACACATTTTTCTGCTATTTCTTATCCTATTTGAGGATAAATGAGCAAAGGTGAAAAAAGCAAAATAATCCTGGTAATTAGGCTACCCTTACAGATTTTTTTTACTGTGATGTACTGATGCATTTAGGATGTATATGACTGTGGCAAGGTGTGCTACTGAATGGCCACCTAGTAATGCCTATGTGCATGTGGATAGTCCTATTTACGAAGGAAACTATGACAAAAATTTTCAAAATATAGGCATTGGGTAGTCATGCATTTTAACTGTACTATAGATGTATGTTAAAATAATGCATGCATGCATGTAGTCATAAAATTGGTTTTTGAAAAGCTCCAGGTTAGAATTTACCACACCCATTCTGAGGTCATTTGGAGACTTGTTGTCCAGATATATGGATCCGGATCAGCCGAGTAGTTTTCGTAGGACCACTTCTGGTGTGTGGAGGAGGGCTTCTGAAGTGCCTTGACCCCGTTCTGTTAGACAGCCTCGTTGTTTGGCGGAGGAGGTGATACGTCATGTCCGGGTTGATGTACCGGATGTAGAGGATGAGGAGGAGGATGTACCGGTTGTGTCTCCATCTCCCGCTACACATGTTCCCCGTAGGGACCTCTCGAGTATTCAAGTGGTAAACCCAAAGCTTCTGGGTGATTTGAGTCGACACCCCTTAGTTTACTTGCATGAAAATGAGGTACAAAGCTATATTTTGATCTTCCTTCTTTCCTATTAATGAGGAGTAAAGGATTCTGATGTTGATCTGCTTTTTGATGTAGGTTCCTGGCTTTACACAGTCTAGAGGGAACTAGTTCAGAATTCACTCCATGTACAAGGCTTTGCATTCTGACTATAAAGCGATCGTGCATGATTGGGGATTTAGGGCATTCTTTTCCATCCTTTCCTGCCGTTGTTCCTTGGATTACCTCAGGGCATTGTCTGAGCACTGGTTTCACCAGACTTAGTCACTCCATTTGTTGGACTGCAGGTGATGATGACATCGATGGATTGGTGATTTATCACAGGTATAGAGTTTGGAGGGGCACCAGTGCCATGTACGATGGGTATTACCCCGACTGTCATCAGATCCTTGCTAGGAGTTTCGGTGGAGGCGCTCAAGGGCAAGATTATTCGTACAGGTCCTTTGAACGTAGATGCTATGGGCGTGCTGTTGAGTGAGCCCATACCCGCTGATGTGAGAGTCAGGGATTTCATTCTTCGGCGATTATTCCTGAAGATCATTAGGGGTTGCTTCATAGCTGATAACTCTTCTACGGTGTCATTTGCTTTAATCAGCGCCACACGACATGTTGACCATATTAGAGAGTATGATTGGGGTTCCTACACCTTTGCCTATTTTCTCAGGGGGAATGCGCATGCATTCGTAGGGCTAGACAGAGGCTTGTCTAGGTTTTTATCAATTTCTGCTGGTGAGTATTTCTCTTGTAATTTCCCATGTACATGTTAAGAGTGTTGACTGACAGCAGATGTTTGCCTTTGTGTTGGCAGTTCTGGGCCTATGAAAGGCTCTCATGCTTACGTCCGGTGAGTGTGTTAGGATTAGATACATACCCACAAGGACGACGATGGCATTATTCTATACTGGCGGAGGTCCTTGTAGCTAAGGGTTTCACTCATAGCCGCCTACAGCTGGAGTTATTAATAGCTGATGCCATTACTTAGATTTTTTATTCTAGGGAGAACATGAGTATTAGATTTAAGGATGGGTACCCGACTGGTGTCGAGTACATGATTTCCAGTAATAGGATTCCTCACTTCACAGATGGAGGATGGGAGCTCTATTTAGGAGAACGTGCTATCAGGAGCACCACAAAGGAGATTCGTATACCGATCTTGCCTCCTGTCAAGCGTTATTGGCATGTTTCACATTCATCCGTCATTGATATCTCATTATTGGGTGTTGACGATTTTACATTATCAAAGGGTCCCTGCACTCAGGAGATGTTCCAGTATTGGTGGTTCCCTCGTACCATTGGAGCCCAGACCCGCGTCACTCAGTTCATGGGGGATATGGTTCCTGGATCCGTGATGATGACGGATTGGCTAGCCTGTGTCTGAGATCCGACTCATTTGACACAGATTAACAGTTTCACCTGGAAGTTGGACCGGACACATTTCTTTATCCGGCACTTGGACAGAGATCCTTCAGAGGCAGATACTTTTGATCCTTCCAGCTCTGGCACTGGCCCATTAGGTGACACATATAGCTTTTTCGGTGCAGATCCTCCCTTGTATAGCCCGATATCCCTGTGGATAGAGATCCAGTAACTCAGGAGGAGTTACATTAGGTGGACAGGATTGATGATGTAAACATTGACACCATTATCTTCTTCTGATGTATATTCTTGTTATCTCTTTTGATATGCCTCTGTTAGACACTGGGTGGCTTTCCCCCATTATCGCTATATATTTTGATAGGCCTCTGTTAGATGTAGGGCGTCTATGCCCCATTTCCCTGTATTTCTAGCTGTACAGAGATGTATTAGATGATGATATACTTAGGAATGTATGTACAATTTTCCATTCCCTATATCATATTGTCATCTATTCTTTATGATGCATGTATTATGTTATAAATATATATGTATGTCCAGAGATATTCAACATTGACGCCTAGATGGTCTTATGATACGGCCCACACAAATGTCTTCTTCGATAGTTAGCCGCATTGATCATACTCCACCAGTATTAGTGGCATCCCGTCTGAGATCATGGTATGATAGTATGTCACCTTCAGACAGGGTGACTATAGATCAGTTATTATAGCATACTATGACTCTCCTGATGTTTCAGGTTCCCGTAGGCTTTGTAGAGGGTATGCTGGAGCATTGGATATCGGAGAGGCCGGTCTTCCGGTTTGGCATCCATGAGTTGACTCATACTTTGGAGGAGTATGCAAGGTTGATGGTGCTGCCATTGGACAGACCTTACACGTGGATGGCCATCGATGACATGAGCCGACATTTTATGACCCTCACCGGGCTGAGGCATAGAGTTGTGCAGGATGAGATCACATCCGATCATGTTGTATCCTAGTGTTTTCTGATGGACATATTTGGCTCTAAAGATATTTATACATGGCACTCTGGGGATTTCACCATGTCGGAGGATCATTGGTACTCGGCCAGAGTAGATGTCTTGCTACTGTGTGTATTGTCGTATGTATACATGCCACGGTACATGGATGAGCTAAATATTGGCGTCATTATGTCCGTAAGAGCTTTCAAGGAGGGTCACACCATTGTATCGATGATCATAGCAGACACTGAGGTCGGCCACATATTGTAGCACTTACCCTGCAGGGGTATTCACAAGCAGCTCGGTCATATTGTACGTGTGGTTTATGTCACACTTGAGATCGATTGGCACTTTCAGACGACACGGGTATTATTTCACCCATGAGATAGCTATGTCGTACTGTTTTTAGCCCACAGAGTGTACAGATCCTGCATCTTGGTCCATTTTCCTGGCAGGGATCGAAGATCTGTTTGATATATTACCGTGTACAGGGCTTAGTTCACCCTATAACTTCATCACTCAAGCTCCGGGCATGGATTATCTCCCTTTAGCTGGTTTGAGGGGCATGACTACTTATCACCAACTGGCTATGATGTGTCAGTTTGACCAGTTCTAGGACTTCCATCCTTTTGAGGGGGCATTGAGTCAACATTTAGCTTCTTTCCACTTATCAGCAGAGGATAGATCCAGGTTGTATGCATGTAGCAGTGTTTTCTATTAGCCACCCGAGTTATTCTGCAGAGTATTCCACATAGATGGCGACAGAACTGACATTGAATGTGGCAGTATCCACAGTGCATGGGATTAATTTTGACGATGGGGAGCCTATGGAGGAGACTTAAATTCCCACCGAGGAGGATTTGACCACTAGGTTGCCAGCAGTTGTGATGGATTCTCCTAGTACGAGTGCTACTATGTTTCAGCATTCAAAATAGTATTTAGAGCAGAGTCTTCATTTGATGACCTTTGAGAGAGATCAGGCTAGGGCCTTGATGTTGACAGCTCTTGATGGGAGAGACGCCACTTTAGTGGAGAGAGATGAGGCCAGATCAGCCAAAGATGTATTGATTGTAGAGCGGGATGCTGCCCTATCTGCCCGGGATGTGGCCGTTACAGATAGTACTTCAGTGAGATCCCTTACGACTGGCATCATTGTCGATATGAGTGCATATATTGATGAGCATCATGCCACCATGCAGTTGGCCTCAGATCTACTGGCTCGTGTAGATACCATTGGGCAGGAGCTTACAACGTTACCTTCTTCTTTGGAGAGAGATGCTATGTTAGATCTGATAGTCCGCATACATACAGATCCGTAGATAGACTTGTATTTTCCTGCACAGACTAGCTTAGCCATTTTGTCATGTACAAAACATATGTATATATCAAACAACATTATATATGGCAGGGAAATATTTTTTGATTCACTTCCCTTTCAATTATGCCTTAATACTTGCTTGATATTTGCCTGTTTCTTCAGGGCTTGTGATCTTGATGTATTCTGAACTCATCCTTGATGTGTGAACATTGAGATGTCACAGGATCTTTTAGAACGGATCATTGCTCTGTGTATATCCCTACCCTCTTTGGTGTCTTGAGACTGGTTTTTGTATGTAGATGTGGAAAGGAGTGTGGATTTTCCTCTCTGAGATTGACCGTAACACAGATGGTCGCCAGTACCCCTATTTAAGAGGAGCCCAGTTAGTTTAATCTCTTATGGATTGATGTTACTCTTCTAGGAATCAACCGCAACTTAGATGGTCGCCGAATCTCCCACCTAGGGGGAGGTCAGGTAGTTCCATCCCTTTGGTCTGAAGCCAATAAAATGTGGTGGATTGAAGTTTGATCCCAGTACCGTGTGACAAGTATTTGTGTTTTGGTAGGGGGTTAGACCGAACCATAAATGGTTGCCTACGTACTCCTATTGAAGAAGAGATCAGGTCTGCGTATTTCGAACGTGGTGTAAGAGGTTCAACGCTGAATGTAAAAGGGTGTAGGAATGTTTTTGTTGTTTTTGTTTATGTAGAGAAAGGGTAAAAATGTTTTTGTTGTTTTTGTTTTTTATTTCTACCGGGCCATATAGAATATGGTTGCCTATGTACTCCTGGGTATCAGGGAGATCAGGTCGACATAGTTCGCCCCTCAAGACGATTTGCAGCCGGCAAAAAGTATGATCCCATGTGCAGGCTAAACTGTGGGGGAAAGAAAGTTTGATCCCATGTTTGAGACAAACTGAAGGTGTGAAAAGTTTGATCCTATGTTCAGGACAAACTGCAAGTGTGAAAAAGTTTAATCCTATATTCAGGACAAAGTGCAGGTGTGAAAGGTTCAATCCCTAGTGGGATAATCAAAATTGTATGAAAGGTTTGAAATAAAGTGAAACCAGGCTGCTGGCTTGAAGAGTATGTTTCCCTGATGGGGCAGAAGAGTATGTAAGAAAGGGTTAGAAAACCTGAATGACTGGTGATCTGATGATCCAAAACTAGGATTTTTGCTTGATGGTAACCTCAGACATAGTACCGTTTCACAGTGTCCGAGTTGATGAATTGTGTAAATTCATCATCATCCATTTCTTGTAGTCTGAGAGCGCCTCCTGTCAATACCTCCTTGACAACAACGGGCCTTCCCAGCTTGGAGCAAATTTTCCCTTAGATTGATCTTGGTTGTCAATGATCTTCTTCAAAACCAAGTCATGTTATTTAAACTACCGTAGCCGGACTTTCTTGTTGTAGGATCTAGCGATCCTTTGTTGATATAACTGACCATGGAAGATAGTCGCGGTTCGCCTTTCGTCTATTAGAGAAAATTTGTGATATATGTCTTGTACCCATTGGTCTTCATCCAGCTAAGCGTCCATTAACACTCTCAGGGATTCCATTTCCACCTCTATGGAGAGCACTGCTTCCATCCCATAGGCTAATGAGTAGGGGGTTGCCCCAGTGGAAGTACGCATTGAAGTTCTGTAGGATAATAAAGTTAGAGGCAACAAGTCTAGCCATCCTTTGTGGTTGGCGGACATCTTTTGCATGATTTTCTTGATGTTTTTATTAGCCACTTCAACAACACCATTCATCTTTGGACGGTAGATGATGGAGTTAAGGTGTTTGATGTGGAATTTACTACATAACTTTTCCATCATTTTGTTGTTAAGGTTCTTAGCATTATCTGACATAATTACCTCTGGTTGTCCATATCGACAAATGACATTGTTTCTGATGAAAGAAATGATGACTTCTTTGGTAACCCTGGGGAAGGAGGCTACTTCTACTCACTTGGTGAAGTAGTTGAGCATGGTGAAGATAAACCGATGCCCATTATTGGCTTTGGGCTCGATGGGTCCAATCACGTCCATTCCCTACATTGAGAAGGGCCAGGGAGAACTCATATTGTGGAGTTCCCTTGGAGGGACGTGGATAACATTCCCATGAATTTGGCATTGATAGCACCTCTTGACATGATCATCACAGTCAGCCTTGAGAGTAAGCCACTAATGCCCTGTTCTAAGGATCTTCTTAACAAGTAAGGGGTCACTCATGTGTGGGCCACATACTCCACCATGGAATTCATCCACGAGCCTCTGAGCTTGGTCTTTGTCTAGACATCTAAGGAGACCTAATGTCTCATCTCTTTTGTAAAGTGCATCTCCGCTCAGGTAGAATTTTATAGCCAATCGATGGATCCACTTTTTTCATCCGGGCTCGCCTCAGCGGGTGTAGATCCATCTCGCAGATACTCCTTGATATGCTGATACCAAAGGTGTTGGATGGGAGGTAGCTCATCCGATACCCAAGAATTTCCCGTATTATTAAATGAATATATTAATGGAAATAAAATTTTTGTGAATATAAGTGTTATTATTTTGAGAGTCGGTTAATTCAATTGATTCGTATTAGATCAATGTGTATTACGATGTGTGAAGTGAGAATGAGATTTGTGAAATGCCTTGTGTGGCATAATGTGAAACAAAGAAATCCGTTAAGCAAATTAAAATGAGAATCTAGAAAATTAATAGTGTTGATAATGTGATTTCATGTGTGTAATCAATACTCTCGTAGACTTGTAATATTACTTTTGTGGATATTAATTCATGTCATGTAAGACGAGTATGACAATAGGGGTTGACACTGGCTTAAGCTAAACCAGTCTTGGCATTGTCAAGGCACGGCGCAGCTGTGCCATCCCAGCAGTACAAACTGGCGCAGCTGCGCCAGCAGTCAGTTGGAGAAAAATTAATTCTTCTACCTTGGAAAATTAAATGAACAACTATGTGGAGTGTGTGACATTAATAAACCATGAAATAAAGTGTGCAATTAAGTAATATTAATTGTTAATTGTTATATTAATTAATTGTTAATGGTTGTGGTAGAATATTGAATTCTTAGTAATTAACTAATAATGTGTGATTACTATTATTCGCAATATATTATAAAGATGAATAATGATTATGGAAATCCATAAATACATTAATCAACGATGATGGGATTAATTAATATTGATGTTAATTAATCAAGGAAGTGAATAAATTATTTATAAGAAAGTTAGTAATATAATAATATTATATTGATAGTTATATGCATATGAGTTATAATACAACCATACTATATAGTGTAGTGTGACTATATATTAAGATCTATGAAACTATATTATATTAAGTGGTGATTAATCAAGGGAATAAATAAATTTATTTATTTAACATAAATAAATAAGTTATTAATATAATAAGGATATAATATGGTTATATGAGTGGTAGAGATAATTATGGAACTACCCGGACTATAATATCTGACTGCATTATTTTATTGCGTATATTTAATGTGCATGGACTATATGATGTGAGTGTATAATTTATCCCTAAAAGTCCTAATATGGTAACAATTGTTTATTAAGATTTCATTGTGGGAAATTAAGTAGACCAAACCAAGCCTAGATATCAAGAATGTTGGGATTTTCTCTCTTGTCCCATAATAAGTGTCACCAAGTACAATGAACAGTAACTTAAAGCTATATTACGTAAACTTTCTAGCTGCTAAATCATAGGAGATCATTGCTAAGCTAAGTGGTTGGTAAGGGTTGTTAAACTACTCTTCATGAACCTATCTGTCTTGCCATTGCACCATGGGCTCCAAAATTGTGTAAAGCCAATGACTAGTCCATGCTTTCTCTATAAATTAAGCTTGAGTTCAGATTTTTGTTTTTCTAAGATTTGTCTAAGTGAAGATTTCAAGTGGCTGAGCAATTGTAGAAGTTTATTCAGTGTGTGGGAAGTCCAATTTAAGCTTAAGAAGATATAATTTTTATCTATATTCTTGAGATGGGTTTGTTTGATTCTTGAAATTTCTTGAATTCATTTGTTAATTGATATGAGTAAACATGTTATAAGGTGTTTAGGAAGTTTACTAGCATGTATGAACACTTTAGGAATGATTTGGGACATGTTTGATGTTAAGGAAATCAAGTTGGCCACTCTGCAAAATAGAGTCTGCTTCTGCACTTGAATCAGGCACGGCGCAGCTACGCCATTATTGAACTAAGTCACAGCGCAGCTGCGCCAGGTACTGAATTCAGTTGGAACTTTTGTTTTGAAATCTGCTATGTGTTGATCGACCATTATGGCTTAAACTAGCATGAAAGCATGTTTAAGGTGTATGTATAAGTATATGAATCTAAGTTGGGCATGTTTTAATAGACTTGCATGATTAATGAAGACATATGGTTTAAATGGAGATTTGGACTTTAAGTTTTGAAAACAAACTATGTTAGAGATCATGTTCTGTAAATTTTGAACTTAGTAAGCCATGCATAATTGATTTTACACTTAGATGAGCATGCTAGAATGTATGTAGTCCCTTTGTTCATAACTACCTTATTAAGCCTTGTGTTTGAAATATTTTCAAGAAAAAGCTTAGCCTAGTGAGCTAAAATGGATGACCACTACATGATGTATATTCTAACTTTGCAAGTATGTTAGTATGGCTTAGAAATACATGAATAAACCTTTAGATTGTGTTTATATGATTAGTAAGCAAGAATGAACATGTTAAACCTACTAGTGACCTTTGAACATGAATATTGACAAACTATCTTGAAAGATAGAATCTGACCTTTATAAGTATATTGGTGATACTCTTAGACTCACTCATATAGTATAACCATAGATATACCATGCTTGTGTATCACATTTCAAATAAAGCATGAACGACGCCTATTTTCAACTAAAGTGGTGTTAGTTTCACATGTGTGTTATGAATACTCACAAGCATGCCTAATATGAGTTTTATTACTATCTTGTATGTTTAGAGAGCAAGCATGATAGACTTTGTGAGTTCATGACCTCGAATGGCCTTAAATGGTAGAAATGATCAACTTAGAATTCTATTATGAAAGAAGGGACCTAGATTGACTTAAGGAGCATGAGAAGGCCTTTAACATGTCAAAATATATTATGTATGATTGTGTGTTCAAGCCGGACAGAGACCATAAGGCAGCAGCTGAGTTTTGGCTGGGTTAGAGGACGGCGCAGCTGCGCCGGTTCTAGGCTTAGCCATGGCGCAGCTACGCCAGTATGAAGTCAGGACTTGGTCAGTTTTGAAATATGAACTTTAGCAGTCAACTTTTATGGTACCTAAAATGCTAGAGGTGGTTTAAAACCTACTTATGTATATATATATATATATATGTGATGCTTAGATGACAAGTTTGGTGTTTGCCTTATAATGGAAAGTCCATGAGTAAAGAGGTCTTACACTTGAGCATTCTTAAATTGTTTATGAAGTAACTAGGGATTTGATGTCGTATGAACTGATTTTGTACCATATGTTCATACTTGAATAGTGACAAGCTTATTTAAAGACTGTTAGCTAATGAACATCTTGAACATATAATACGCTACGAATAGGATTCGAAAGTGTTGATTTCTTAAATTGGATAAACTACGCTTAAGGCAAGTTACCTAAACTTACTCTAATTTTTATTTAGCGAGTTTCCTTGAACTTCACTCTTGATTGTGCAAGTTCCTTGAACCCTACTTTTAAACTTATGTTGTGAATGTAAGTTATCCTGCTTATTCGTTCAATCGAGCTAGTATGTTTAAATTCTTGTGAAAGTTATTATTTATGTTGAACACAGTATTGTTCTTGAAATATTTTGAAAGAGTCGATGCCATTTGATTCGGCTAGACTATATGCATGTTTATAAAAGCTGTCCAAACCAATTGATTGGTGCGGAAATCTTGAAAACTGAGTTGGACAACCCTTTTGGTAAGGGGAGTGCATGTTGTCGTAAACCCCGACACATGAATTGATATTATTGTGATGTTATGCATAACTTGAAGTATTGTAGACTGATCATCTATAGTACTTGAAATTTTTGGGTTATCAGTTTAATATTGGAAATTCTAGTAGATGTTCAATTATCCTTAGTGACTGCTTAGTATAAATTATTTATTCAGTTGGATACATTGATAACCATTGAATTCATATATCTTTGTTAATTTATATTGAATTATCGTTCTTATTACAAGAATTATTGATATTCATTACTCATGATATTATTCTGAAACTTTGAACTATCTTAGAGATGATACTTCGATATTTCGAACTCGTGTTATGAAACTATTTACCCTTGTTGTATATTACTTGCTAGGCAATTAGTGATCATCCTTTCTTAATTAAAACTTTTCAGTTAAAGAAGAACATGGAGGTGTTTCTGGAACAGACAAGGGAAAGGGCAAGGCTACCGACTAGCTTGTTCCTTTTATGTTTAAAATCTATTATGTTGTATTAAGACTATGTTTAAGCTTAAGTGTAATAAGTCTTTATTCGATATTATTATGTAATCTATTAAGCACTGTAGGTTGCGAGACTTGGGGAAATAATTATAATAAAACATTGTATATTATTCTAAATTAGATTTTCTGTTGTGAATGACTTATTTAGTTATTATGGTATTAATTTGAGCACGTGACAAACCGAATTCGAGTGACCAAGTGGACGTTCGAATTTAGGATTGTCACAGGGGAAGTATGTTTCTAAGGGTTTGTAATCCCCTGCGGGTGCGGCGGCCAATTGATCCGCAATTCCTTGACCTATAATGGACTTTTGTGTCACGTAGACGATGTCAAATTGTTGCAGAATCAACTGACAGCTGGACAATCGACGATTCAGTATGGGCTTTACTGAACACGTATTTGAGAGGATCCACGCGGGATATAAGATGGGTTGTGTGACCATGAAGGTAATGTTGTAACCTCATGGAAGCCCATGCTAAAACGCAACAAGTCTTCTCAATTAGAGTGTACTTGTATTCATTGCTACTAAATCTTTTCCTTAGGTAGTAGATAGCTCGCTCTTGGCCTCTATTGTCTTTATGTCCCAGCATGCAGTCCATAGCATTTTTGTTGATGAAAAGGTACATAAATAGGGGAACATCATCCCTGGGAGGTACCAAAATGGGAGCTTTAACCAACTTCACTTTGATTATAAGGAAGGCTTTCTGACACTCATCATTCCATTTCATGGAGGAGTTCTTCCTTAAAAGCTTGAAGATGGGCTCACAGGTTGCTGTGAGTTGAGAGATTAATTGCATGTCCTGTTTCTAAAGGTGGAGCCAATTCGTTAATCTTCTTGTGATCCATTAATATCGCCACTACATTTTCAAGGGAATCGCCCAGTGGAGTGAACACCTGATTTTCTGTTCTTTCAAATTTTCTTTTTCTGCCTTAGCATTGGTTGAATGCAGCCTGTTGTTAAAATGGCAGATTGTCTTGCTTTTTCCGAATGGGGGGACTGTAGGTTGGTCTCCTATCTTGCCCTTGTGAAACAAGGGATACATCTTCATTGCCTTTATCAAGTACCCTCTTGGGATCTCTCGCATACTTGCCAGTCTGTATATGCTCGATGACTGCTTCCAAGGAAGTGAAGTCTTTAATCTTTCCTACCTTCAGGTCGATCTCTGCCATTTCACCGTATTTGATCATTTCTGAGAATTCTTTCTTATGCCTGCTAGGCTTCTCTCATAGTAAGGCGCCTCTTGAATGTCTATGAAAGTCATCACCATTTCAGTTTCTGTCATTAATGGAATGACTTGCACTGCTAGACGTCTCTACCTTTGGGCATATTTTCGGAAAGACTTAGTACTTTGCTTTTTAACTTTAGTCACTTGGTATCGATCTGGTGCTATTTGTGACTGAAAACTGTATTGATTCAGAAAGGCGTGGGCCAATTCTTCCTAGTTGTGGATTTTGGCATTGTCAAGTCAGGCATACCCGGATTTAGCCTCTCTAGTAACACTCTTTTGAAAAAGTCGCATTCTGAGGCTTTCATCTTCAGCATAAGACCCCAGTTCGCCAATATACACTTTTAGGTGAGTATAGGGATCGCCTACCCCATTGTACTTTTCAAACTCTGGGATTTTGAATTTTTCAGGATATCGAGCCCCCTGGGAATGTGCAGAGATCTGAATAGGTGACAATTCCATTGTTTCCAGTCCCTTTGATTGACCAGATGGTTTCCTCCATTTGTTGGACTATCTTTCTTATATCCGCAATTTCTCGATCATCCCTGAGTTTTATGATTTCAGGGGTTTTGTTGGTTCCTTTATTGGAATGAGGTTTAGGTATTTAGGTTTCCATCTTTCTGTTAATACCCTGACTGCCCATTGAGTGAATGACTCTGATTGAGTAGGCATTGTCTGGGCCTGAGTGTTTTTACTTTGTTCTTTTAGAAAGACAGCCAATTCTGCTATCTTATTTCTTAATCCTTCGAACTCCTCTCAAGAGATAGGTGTAGGATCAGGTGGGGCACTTGTAGCCATGTCTGACTTTGGGCTTAATTCCTTTTTGGACTTTGAATGGGAAACATGACCAATTGCTTCCCTACAAAAAGACTTATGTAGTTTAGTCTTATGGAAATGTTACATGTTATGTAATGTGTCAATTTTTTTAGTAGTATTATCCTACAAAACGGATGTTGGTTGTTCTAATAACAAAATAGCATGATAGATCTTGATATAAAAGGGAATGTATGTTGTGACGCCCCCAAAATAGGTATACATCACCTATTTTGAGTCACAAAATACATGGTACAGGATACAAATACAATCTTAAATCTACTATCTTCTATGATTTAAAAGGATTTTCATCACTTTTATCGCTAAGACTCAGCTTAATAAATAATCCACATCATCAAATCATCCCTTCACTACAGGTCAAGGATATTATTTAGTATCACGACCATGAATTATCCATGCACTACGGGCCAATGAAGACTTTTTCCACATCATTTGTAACATTACGGTCATGATTATACCAAATAATCCCTGGTCATAATCATACCAAGTCCATCTATGCACTATAGGCCACAGATGACTTTCAACATAGTATAAGCATGAGGATGATGACAATTCAATAAAATAAGTTCAAGAATAAATTTTAAAGATTTATAAATTAATTTATCCAGGAACCAATAACGTCCAAATTGTCAACATGATACTGCTTTGTGGAGTAAAATTCAAGAATGCTCAGAAAAATATTTCCATGAAAAGATACTGGATGAAGCGCAAATATCCAGGATATTATACTAATTTCACGGAGTATAGAAGCCAAAACTTTAACCAACTAAGTATAATATAATATATGAAACTGCTCATGGATTTTCGCCCGCCATGCGGTAATCCACGTAGACAGATCATTTTCACAATTTAATAAGGAATGAATACAAAGGATCATTCACCATGCATGCAATAATCCACATAGACAGGTTATTCCAATAGAATAATAAAGAATAGAATAACAGAAGAATTCACCATGCATGCGATAGACCGCACAGACAGGTTATTCCCAACAGAATAATAAAGAATGGAACCAGGTCATGCGTAATCCGCACAGACAGGATATTTCAACAGAATAATAAAGAATAGAACCAGGTCAGGCGTAATCCACACAGACAGGATGTTCCAACAGGTCATGCATAATCCGCACAGACAGGATGTTCCAACAGAATAATAAAAAATGGAACCAGGTCATGCGTAATCCGCACAGACAGGATGTTTCAACAGAATAATAAAGAATGGAATAACAACAGAATTCACCAGGCATGCGATAGACCGGGCAGACAGATTATTCCAACAGAATAATAAAGAATGGAATAACAGAATAATTTCACCATGTATGCGGTACTTCGCATAGATAGGTTATTCCACCATAATAATAAAGAATGGAATAATAACCCTTACGAGTATTGAAAGAAAATAACTCTCTTCATGAATACGAAAGAATAATACCCCTTACCTTAATAAGAAGAGTATTCTGACGGGTAGGGCGGGGATATACTTGGAGAAAACTTGCACTATTTTCTATGCTCAAAACTTTTTTAAACTCTAAAGAAATACGCTCAAGATTATAGAAGAAGAATTCTCTGAATTTCTGGTGTGTTTTTCAATTCTAAATAAGAATCCTATTTATAGTAGAATGGAAAGGATACTATGCAATAAAATATAATATATTCTATTTATAATTATATAATATATATATATATATATATAAAATTTAAAATCTAATAAAACAAATAACTTTATAAAAGTATTCTGTTTTATATAAAAATATTTTACTATACAAATACTATGCAGGCACTATACAAACACTATGCATAATAAAATATAATATATTCTATTTATAATCAAATAAAATAAAACTTTATAAAAAGTATCTATTTTATATAAAAAGATTTTACTATACAAATACTATGCAAGCACTATGCAAATATTATGCATAATAAAATATAATATATTCAATTTATAATCAAATAAAACAAAACTTTATAAAAAGTATTCTGTTTTATATAAAAAGATTTTACTATGCAAACACTATGCAGGCACTATACAAAAACTATGCATAATAAAATATAATATATTCTATTTATAATCAAATAAAATAAAATTTATAAAAAATATTCTATTTTATATAAAAAGATTTTTCTATTCAAACACTATGCAGGCACTATGCAAACACTATACATAATAAAATATAATATATTCTATTTATAATCAAATAAAACAAAACTTTATAAAAAGTATTCTGTTTTATATAAAAAGTTTTCTGTTTTATTACATTTATAATAATAATAAAACAAAATTTATATATATAATATATATACATATATATATATATATATATATATATATATATATATATATTTATATATATATATATATAAACTTCCCCATGACTCCCCCCAAAATGATTAGATTTCCAAAGTCACACGTGGGCCCCACAAAAATACTGAATTTTTTTTACCGATTATTTTGAAAAATGGGTAAATGGGGGTCCAACAAATACTTCATAAAAATCCCCTCAATATTTTTAACAACATTTATCATCATTATTATAATTTATAATATTTAACAACCAGGTTGTTCCCAGGAAAGATGGGGCTTTCTAGTAAGGATTTCTCCCTATTGGCACACAATTAGGTGACCAAACCTCTCCTTGACAGAACTTCTAGACATTATCAATATTGCAAATAATAATATTAATAACTCTGTCATCTCAATTATTAATTTAATAATATATAAAATATCGACAATAATTGAATCAAATAACGTGAAATACTATGCAACAATTACTGTAGCAATAATTGAACAAAACTGAGTGACTTCTCACGTAAGTATTAATAAGCAATACCGTGTGCTACTACGCAACCACGCATATTACTATACTTTTACTACCGGGTAGTTCAACAGTATTAACGGTAAAACTTCCGCCGTTATTTTCATAAAAAGATATTTATGTCGTTTTCTCATTCCGACAAAAATTCTGTTGTGGGGTATACCGAGGATTGCGCCATTGTATGAATATTACCTGTTAAAACGAATATTCCTCGACCAATCAAATATAACACAACAACTTGCATACTTTGTAAAATTTATAAATATTACCCACAACTATAACATTATATCAAATCCACACCATAATATTAAAAAAAAATATTTTGTGAAATTTAAATCTTTATTCATAAAATTTGGGGTCTCACATATGTACATATATTTCTTTATTTTTTTCCATTACATTGAGATTGACATGGAAATAAAATTACAAGTAATTAAAATGGGAAGGTATGAAGAGACTTCCCTCCGCGTTTGCTTTATCAGAGGCTGACCTATCTTAGGTTACACTCGTAGCTTTTTGGCATGAAGGCTCCCAGATCATCGCAATTTACTCGACGAGAAGTTAATTCGGTCTTTCAATTGGAGCGAATCTGGGTGGTGCCTTTCCTGAGCCTCATTAGAATTAGTCTCCCTACGAGTCTAGTAATCAAACACCGACAGGATATCCTCCTGGTGGAGGGACCACATAATATACATTCACATACATCGCATCTAACCGTATGGAAATGATGACATGTGTGAACCACTAATATCACTAGCAAATATAGTGCGAAGCACTAAGTGCATAAATGCCTTAGTATATATTCATTCAAATGTAAATGCAACATCCACACACAAGCAGATAAAAGTTTTGACAAGCTTTAATAGCAGCTTAAGCCCTCTTACTAGAGATCCCCAGCAGAGTCGCCACTTGTCAATGTCAGGATATTTATTTATCCCTTTCTGTTATTTTCTTTTGGTGTTCTCATATTAGGTGAGATTTGTTTGAAAAAATAAGTTTGAAAAGGTCCGACATGTATATGTCAACGATTAGACTATAAGAGTCTTCAGTTGGTATTTATAAATGGTTGCACCAAATCAACCAAGAAAAGGTTTTCACAATGACTTAGTGATGTGACACTACTTAACTAGTCTGTGAAATCAAGATTTGTTAGGGTCCGGGAGCTTGATTAAACGGAGGGAAAGTGTTAGGCACCCCCCGACTTCCGTGGTGACACGATTAACGCCACTTTTCAATTAAAACCTTTATCTGAATGTGTGTGTTTGTGTCAGTCAATGTGCAATTATCTGTAAGCAGTGTTATGCCTCATTTGCACCTATATACAAAGGGTTTGAATTTTGTATAAAAGTTCAATTTTAACGAGATATGGGAATGATGTTTTATAAAACAAGTTTTTTCAAACCATTGTGCTCAATAGTAATTGAGTTCTTTGATACTTCCAGTTTATTTTATGTTCGGCTTGATTGCTTTTATTATTTTTGAGATGCGAAACATCTTCGAGAAAATAAAATACATAGCAGTGCCGAACTCCTTGTGGGCATGAAAGTCATCTAAGGAAATTCAAACACCGTGAATAATTTACAAGCTAGATGCAGCTGAAAATGTCCATCATGGGAACCGAATCTAGATTCAGGAACTGAATCTGTGATCACATGATTCCTAGGCTCACATGATGATGTAGTATGTACAAAAGTTATAAACATTTTTATATATATAAGCTATAAATATATATATAAACAATAAACTACCACGAAGTAAACTCAAGGCAGGACATGAAATGTAAATATATATATATATATATATATATATATATATATATATATATATATATATATATACACACACACACACATTTCTGTCAGGCCTGGAGATCACTTGGTGACCATTTACCGCTTATATATATATATATATATATATATATATATATATATATATATATATATATATATATATAAGTTGTAAATGCATCGGATGTGTCTATCCAGGCTCAATAAATATAGTAAACGCTTTGAATATTATATTCGGGCTCAATTGAGGCATAAATCGATAATAATATATAAATATATGAGAATATATATATATATATATATATATATATATATATATATATATATATATATATATATATATATATATATATATATATATATAAGCAATAAAAGCCACGGATCAACGACCCGGGCATACGCAAACAACACGACTCTCAACGTGAATAACTGGTGTTAATGAAAGTGGAGAAAGGTTTCAGAAATCTGAGATGTCTTACAGTGGGCTGTTAGAAGACTTCAGATGGTTTTAAATGAATGAATACTCGGTTTCCACTGATATAATATAGCAAAACATAAGCTCACAAGTGTTTGGAAAGAGAAAGCACTCAGTTTAAAGTGTGTACAAAGCAAAATGGACATGGCTTCCTCACCTTTTCTCTCTTTAAAATGGCCACCCAAAGACCTTTATTTATAGAGGAGGGGAGCCGCAGGCCTACCTGCGGCTGCCCGGGGTACCCCGGGCCAAGTGGGTCCCGCCGTCTCGAAGTACATGCACTCGGACAATGCAATGTTCACTTGAACCTTCATAACTTTTAATCCGGGAGTCTGATGGAAGTGTGTCATACCATTAAAAAAAGCTCTTTCCGAGAGCTACGTAATGATATAGTATTTGCCCATTTTTGAATCTGGGGAGATGGATCCATAACCAAAATAGCATTTCTGGGTCTCTGTTAACCAGTCCGTTGAGCTATGTTGCATAGTTTGCGCTCGGAAGATAAGATATGGTTCTTATGGGACTTCTTTTGAAGAAGTTTGAGTTGAAATTAGTTAATATAATTCGAATTGAGTTTGAGTTGGAAAAATGACTATTTTTATCCTCCCGGGGTTGTTTCTGACTTTGGCATAGTTTTAATGGTCTTTAATATCCTCAGGGTTATCTCTGAGATTGGTTTGACCTTTCGGGGTTGACTCTGTGCATTAAAATTAATCTCCCGGGGTTATCTCCGGGGTTGGAACTAACTTTCCCGAGGTTATCTCTAGGGTTAGAAATTGATTTCTCGGGGTTATCTCCGTGGTTGGAAACTGGATCTCCCGAGGCTATCTCCGAAGTTGGAATTGATGTTGTGGTCCTCTAGGGTTATTTTTGGAGTGTGAAAAAGACTCTTTTGTCCTCTTGTATAATTAGTAACAGGAAAATGAAATTTTGAGTGTCTATAATATATATCAAGTCAGCCTCCTTTTATGATATCTCTCATCCCTGAGACATAAAAAGCTTCATAGCATAGAACATAACATATTTTCTCTCTAGTTTTTGTATATAGCTTTTGGTTACAAGATAGATTAGGGATATGAATGTGATTCAAGGGAGCTTAAGAGCAACTTAGCCACAAAGAATGGAGATCATGAATTGATTGGATTTCTTAGAGATTGAAGAATACTTTGATAGAATTTATTCTTCTCTAGTTATTTCCTTTGAATTTTGTAATATACAAATGCTTTATATATTGCTACTTGTGTTTAGCTTAAAATCTATTAACTAAATATTTGCTCTAAGGTTATAATGGAATCCTTTATTAACTTGAATTGAGTTTCTTTTTTCTTTGGTTTGCACCATATGGATTGGTCTAATATATTTGTGCTTAACTGATTAATTGCTAAGAAATTAGTGATTAAATTGGTAATCTATTAGAAATTGGGAAATGGATTGCAGATTTATACCTTGAATATTTGGCATATGTTTATGATTTGTTTGCTTGATTAGACTGCGTAATTTGTGTGTAGGATAGGAATATACATGTGCGCCATGTGTGACCTACTTAATAATCTAAGATTTAATTCCTTGCCTATGGTTAATTCACATAGGAATGTGTCAGATTACCTAGCTAGGATGTTCTTTTCTATTCTATTCAATTTTGGGTAGATCTAGACAGGATAGGTTTATACAAACCTCGGAAGAGGCGTTTGAGCACTTGTGAGTTCTCGGTCAACAATCTGTCGAGACCACTAAGACCAAAGAGAGAGTTAGGATATTTAATGAAATATAGGACGCCTAGTGTATGACAAAATTCTAATGTGGGGGTGAAGTTATAATCGTAGCTTGTAGTGCCTTAGATACCATTCATTATCCATTTACTTGTTTTGATGATTAGAAATAACTAGAATAATTACTTATCTTCTAATTTAACTATTTAAATAAGATTAAAGCGATATAAAATCGGTACTTGGTATCTATTAGTAGTAATTCCTCGTGGGTTCGACACTCAATGTATCATTATATTACTTGTTGGACAGCGTATACTTGCGCGTGTTTTGTCAGTTGTGAAATTGACCAACTTATTTTTGGCACCGTTGTCGGGGAATTATTTATTCTAATATTGTCCAATATTGATTTAAATCAATTTAGACTTAATTTAGACGTATATATTTATATTTAATTTGTTTGATCTTTGTTTTGTTTTTAAGTCTTTTTAGGCTATAGACGAGTATTGTTATCAATTTCCTTGTGAGAGGACGACACAACTAAGTTCAGAAGGATTACTTAAGCAATTGCAAGAACAAATTGCAAACTTCTCAAGGTGTTCTGACAATCTTGAGTGTCAATCCACTCATAATGCATACTGTCAGGATCAAGCTGACGATGAACCGACATACTATTATCCAGACTGTGAAGGTTATCCAAACTCATGGGACTACAGTCAAGAACAGAATTATGATCCAAATTTTTCCTATTAGACATAATTTGAATATTAGTCTCCGCCGTAATATGAGGTGACATCTTAGTTGGAGGAGAGCGTTACCATGTACTTAAAATGAGAAGAAAAGAGAAGGCTTGAGGAGATCCTTACCAACTTCATAGAGAGAAATGAGGTTCAAATGGCGAACCAAGATGCTTTATTGCGGAACCTCAAGAGCTGAATGGGATAACTCATCAATGTTATCATAAATGCACCGCAAAGCAGTCTACCTGTCATTATTAATAATGAGGGGGGTAAAGAGCATTGCACGGTGGATACGCAAGGAAAAGGTGATGAGTATCACGAAGTTATTGAGGGAGATATCGAAGTACATATTGAACAATCTATAGATTCTGTGGTAGGAGAAGAGAGGATCATGAGTGGGTGTATTGTTAAGACTGATGAAAAGTTGGAAACCACGCTCAAGGTTGTTTAAACCCTAGAGGGCCCACTAGTGCATGAAGAATTCTTTCATTTTGATGAGAAAGGAGAATTAGTGGATAATTCGATTTTTGAGTGATTCTTCGTGCCGATGGTTGAAGTGGAGTTTGAGGATCGCCAATTGTCCATGTTCGCCATGCAAATTGAAGAAAAGACGAATAGGCGGCATGAAATGGTCGTCTTCTCATATGAGTCAGATTGAGAGTAAATGCATAGAGTCGGGCCGTCAACTTTAAAACACGCACTCGATGGGGAGGCAACCCCATTTCAGTATCTTTTTTCTAATTTCTTGCTTTTTATAGGTTAATTGTATATTTTCCTTTAAAATAGGAGTTTAGTATGAGCGTTGTAGTTGTGCATCATATTAGGCGTGCGTTGACATAGTAGTGTGTTAAATGTAGCTTGTCAATATGTTTAGGTATTATTTTAGTAATATAGTTCATTTTGGTATAAAGTAAGTTTTTGACCAAAGTTTTAGTTTTGATATAGTAAAATGCTATCAATTTGGGTATACCTTTTGTAAAATTCTTGCTAATATAGCTGCTATTAGTTTTTATTTTTTAGTTAAGTCTCATTAAGTTTGTTTAGTTTTGGCATATGCATTGTAGAGAAAATTTTTATAGGCTAAGTGTTGGCCACGAGCTTTGGTCTGGTTTGCAGATAGACTTTAAAAAAATTCACTAATGCAGGGTCGGCGCCGCAGCGCCTCAGTTTGCTCAGGAAATGGCGATGCAACACCTCCTTTATTGCCCAGATTTCACAAGCCGCTTTGCATCACCTGTAGAAGCTTAGAATGATGCACCGTAGCGCTTGGAATGAGAAAAACCTACTGTTGCCTTGCGTCGTGGTGCCCCACTTTGTGGTTCAAGTCGTGCCGTAGCGCCAGACTAAATTTAAGGCTTAAGAGCAAGCACTGCAGGGCCCAATAATTAAGAAAACCTGGTGCCGCAGCACCGATAGTGAATTTTTATTGGTTTAATTAGGCAAAATTCAGCAATTGGGCACCAAACACACCCTTATTTCACCCATATAAGGCACGGCTGGCACAAATACCCCTCCCCAAGCCTCAACCAGTTTACTCATTCTAATACTTAGCCACTTTAAACCTCAATTCAATTGCTCAAATCAAGGATTGCTCACAAAGATTATTTTCAAGATTAGGGTTCTTCAATTTTAAGGTACTTGGGATTTCTTCTCCTCTAAAAGGAAACGTGTTAAAAATTGAGTTTTGTGCTTTGCTATTCTTAAGATTTCTATTGGGCTGCATGGATTTTTTTTTGTATTACAGTCATGGATTATATGCTTGGAATGCAGAGTATTATGTATGAATGAATATTTTCATCATGTTTTGGGTGTGTATGGGTTATAGCCATTTTTTGGTCTTATTCTATTGCGATTATATAGATTGCTATATTTAGATCATTCTTGATGATATCCATTTTTTGTGTCATGTTATGGCTTTAATAAACCCTATTTTGAGCTGTTATTTTTGCTAGGGTTTATAGTCTTTGTTTAAGCTAGTCTTTGGTAATTTTTTGATTATGGCTAGTGATAAGCATGTTGGTTTACGATTATTTCAAAGAGATACGTGTTAAGCATGTATGGATGAGGGTTTGGTTTAATCTGTAGCTAAGATTATTATTGATTCATTCTTCTTAGTGAGCACCGACCAACTGTTATAGCTAGTTATATTTTTAATATAGTTTGCGCAGTTATTATTTTGAAAATGTGTTGCCTCTGTTTAACTTAAGTGATTACAAGGTAATAAAAGACTTAGGCACTTATGAAAGTTTGGATCTTTGATTTTGTCATGTTTCTGTGCTATATAAAAAAAATTGAGAAAAATGAAAAGAAGAATATTAATAACCTTAGTTGACTAAGCCTAGTTACTTGCCCTCTGTTACTCGAGTTATTAAATCCTTAGGTGTATTCTACACGGTCATGTTAAAGGTTGTGATAGTTAAAATATAAAGAATAAAAGTCTAATTTGGTTTAAGTTTGATTACATGACCTCTGTTGCTCGAGTTATTAGATCCTTAGGGGTGTTCTACACCTAGTGTCCTAAAGTCGTCTTGCTTAGGAGTCATTGATCAAAAGCTTGTTACATGGTTAACTCTTTATAGCCTAATGTAGTTGAGCATTGTATAAGTCGAATTTTACTATTATCATGCTATTGCCTTTCTGATTTGTTCTTGCATCTGTGTCTTGTTTTAAATGCTTAATGTTGTTTGTAACAATCCAGAATTTTATTTATAATTTCAACTATTTATTGAATTAAATAAATATTTTTAATTGAGGTGTTTGTTGTTTAGTAAATATTCGTTGGATTATTAATTAGTAAGTAAATAATTCACGAGTTATACAAATTAACTTAATTAATATAAAAGAGTGATGAATTAAATTTATGAGATAATAATCTAATCTAACTTAATAACTAAATTAGAGAGTTGTTAAGGATTATATAGTTTGGTAGAATGTTGTTTTAATTTAATTTAGTAATTAAAGTGATATGTTAATTTATTAAGTAAAATTATAATAAAAATTATAATTTTGTGGTAATTAGTTTTGTTTATTTAATTAAGATTGGATTTGGAAATCCAAGTAAACAATGTGGGACAATAAACTATATTATAAATTACTTATGAAAATAAATTAAAAGAGTTTTAATTTGGTTTTACCAAACAAAGCCTTAGAGCTTTTGAAATTCTTATTTTAACCTTGTTTTGCCAAACAAGGCTTAAGGAATGATTAAGTCATTATTTTAATAGGTTTTGCTAAACAAGGCCTTATGACTTTTAAAATAAAAATAATTGATATGTATTTAGTAGCCTTATTATTATACGTCAGTTTTATTTTTCTGTTAGCGTCTATTTTAGTTTTACGTTGGCTTAAGCCTAAGAAAGAACAGAAGGAAGAAAGAAGAAAGAAGAAAGAAGAAAGAAGAGAGAAAGAGAAGTTCTCTATAAATTAAGAGAAGGAATTTGTGAGAATTATGGAAGGAAAAAACAAGAAGATTGTTCAAAATTTTTAGCTAATCAAAGGTAATATTCTAGCTTTTGAGTTTTTAGTAATATACTTCTTAAGTTTTCTTTGAAAAGTTGGATTACTACGGTTATATTTTTAAGAGATTGATCATATAAGTTAATTAGTATGTATAATTTATTATATGTAATCTATAATAGGTTTTCATGTAATCAAATTCGTGGAAACAAGTGTTAGAAGAATAAATTTGGTTTATGGCTTAGTATATATATTTTGGTCTATTTTAAGGCTTAAATTGATGGTTAGAACATGTATATAATTTGAAATTGATAATAGATGTTAGCACGATAAGAAACGAAAAGAACGCAAGTTGAATGAATCAATTTGGTTAAGAAACAAATTCGTAGTGAATGAATTCGCTAAACATGTTAAATCATGAAAATAGAGTATGAACATGTGTTTTGGTTCAAGATTTAGGTTGGTTAATGTTTCTTTAAATTATTATAATTATAATATGTTGTAGTTCTATGAATTACGAATCCATAGAATCGAAAATGGACTATATTGGATGTGTATAACTCAAGCTATGAAGATTAATAGGAGAAAAGGGTCAAAAATCGCGAGAACAATGAACTTAGAGTCTCGTTTCTGCTAACGGGAGTAGCTGTGCTGTGCCCTAAGTCATTTGGGGCGCAGCTGTGTGCAAAGTGTGTCAGGTGTAACTGTTTTGACATGTTTTAGTAAAATAGGCATAATGTTTTCATACGAACTCCGATTAAAGTGATTCAAAATTATCCGGAACGAGGAGGAATAGACCTACAACTTTTATTCATTAAGTGTTTCAATTTGAGGTCGGGAACAGGGGTCAAAATGGTCATCCTTAGGACTATTGCATTTTCGGGGACAATCGGAGAGGGTCGGGCATGCACGTTTGCAAGTGTAGTGCTTCTGACGATAAAAGATGTTGTTTTAAGTTATAAAACATGAATTTTATTAAATATAATTATGATTAAAATTAATAAATCATGTATTAGATAAGTTTTATAAGCATACTAAGCATACACAAGAGAGACAAATCGGGTGTGTGAAGAATGAACGTTGAAATGCCGTAACAAATGTTAATGAACGTAAAAAGTATTTTATGTCAAATGAAATGAATATTATAAGATATGAAATGGGTTTAATATAAAACCAGTAATGATTCATATCAAGACTTAAACACTTGAATGAACTTCGAGTATGAAATATAGTGAGATATAAGTCGAAAGTTAACATAATCAATTAAAACATTGTGTATTGATTAATAAGAAGGGTTATGGGATGTAGAGTAAAGTTTACATTACAACTACTATGTGTTGCTATGTGACTAATAGTTGATGTGTATGATTATATAATTGTGTAGGGCACGTGAAGTGCAGATAACTGTAAGTTGTTAAACTGTTATTGGTATATAACGATCAAGGCAAGTCTTTCAGTTCCTATTTACTATGTGAACTTGATGATTAACTGTTTTAAATCTTTATTGCAAAGAGCACGATGTATTATATATATGTTGAAAGTATGAAATGTTAAAGTCAATTTATGACTACGTTGATTGAGTAAAGCATGTTGATTGAGTAAGGAACTCAATCTTTATACTTGTTATATGAACTGTAGCATGTATGTTATGTTAGTCCAATGTTTATGAGATATATGTTGAGCATGTTATTATGTGCAACTTGATGCATAAAAACTATTAGATTTTGCTGGGTTGTCGAGCTCAACCTTGCAAATAACCACTTTTGTAGGTTAAAGATTCAAGGTAAAGTTATGTGCTACTTGAAAGACATGAATGAGATGTGATACTTGAAGATTTATACACTTTGGCTGAATTATTATTATTTGAACCATGTTTAGGGTTCCGAATAATGTATGATGTTTAATAGATGTTGTGTTATACAGTTTAAGTTTTGTTTGTTGTATGAAAGGGTATTGAACCTGAATGTAAGTTTTATTTATTAACTCTGATAAGGTGATCAATAAGCTAAGTATGGTTTAAAGGTAGGTAAAGATAATGGTTTTGAGAAATGTACTTGATAAGTTACAATGATTATGTAATGATAAACTGTCAAGTTTGAGTTATCTGATATGTAAAGGGTATCAGATTAAAATGTAAGATTCTATATAATAACTTTGATGAACCGAATCATAAAATAAAAT
This sequence comes from Panax japonicus, assembly GCA_020205505.1. NCBI lineage: Eukaryota > Viridiplantae > Streptophyta > Magnoliopsida > Apiales > Araliaceae > Panax > Panax japonicus. The sequence goes on from CM035110.1 coordinate 16,074,157, forward strand.
TAATTCAATGACATATAGATGATAAAGGTTTTGATTCAGGGAATTAAAGTAATAAGATAGAAAAGTTTAAATTATTCCACATTTTATTAAGTTTAACATCGAATAATGATGTAAACATCAGAAGTTAGATGTGTTATTAACGACAGAAGTCGATAGTTGAATTGTATAAATTTTGGGGTCATTACAGTTGGTATCAAAGCTGTAGGTTATAAACCTTAGGTAGGAGTACCTTAGGATATAACCTTAGAGAATGAAGGTGAAGATAATGAAAGAATAAACTCAGATAGAGTTTGGACAATAAGAAATAATTTAAGAAATTATAAAAAGGGATTAAAACATGCGTGAGGGGATTCAAAGAAGAATCTCATAGAGTTATAAGGAGTATAAATGTGGGATTACCCAACTCCTATAATAAGGATGTAAGGTGATAATAAATAGATAATGTCTATAAGAAGAGAATGATAAAGAAGTTAAGAATAAAAAGTTATATTTAAGTATGGTATAATTGTACTCTTTAATAGTGTATGTATGGTATCTGGGCTAAACGATTCCTTCATAGAGCGGAGGTATATACGAACTAGCAACTCAGAACATAGTTTGTTGATTATTTGTGGGAAACCACTCAGCGAACTATATTGAAACTATTAGAGACTCGATGTGTACCAAGTGTAAAAAATGGATACGTATGATGAAAATGTGAAACTCAAATAAAATGTTGTGCAATGTAAATGAGGTTAGAAGTTCTTAAAGGAAGAATTGTTATATAAACAAGAAAATTCAAAGAAGAATCTTGAAGAGATATAAAGATAAGAAATGGGAGTTGCCAAACTCCAATAGCCAAGATAATGAATAATGATGAATAGACAAAGTTTGTAAGATTAAAAGCAAAAATAAAATCGTAAATGATGAAAAAGGAAAGAAAGAGGATCGTAAAACAAAACGATCACGAGTTAAGAAAAGAATTTTAAGGTAGATGATTATAAAATAAGATCACGACGTGATCTGTTTAATTTATAAAAGAAAGATGGTTTGTAATTTTTGAACAATTATAGCTTAATGCTATGAAGATAATGTGTGACGCCCCCAAAATAGGTCCACACGACCCATTCTGAGTCGCCAGATATCACACTACAGAAATCAATTATAAACTTCATTTATACAATTGTTAAACTGTCGTGCAGAGTACGATAATAGATAAACTATGAGTTTTAATACAAATATATGTAACTCTCATGGTGCCTCAACCACAACACCTTACAATGGTACTTTACATAAAAGTATAGTTAATAACTGTTTTAGAAACTAAAATATTTGGAAAATGATAAAGGAAACTTTCGTACATGGGAGGCCATGCATCTAAGTTATGATATATATCCTATGACTCGAGAATTATCCTTGGTTGACCCAATAGACCCCAAAGAAAAATGAGAATATTACTGTCATGTTCTTTCTAATGGTGAGCCTTCTCTTGATATGGTGAGTCTTCAACCAAACTCCAAGATTATATAGGTAGTGCTCATAGATATAATCAGCAAGTGCATGTTCACAACCCTGTCTTATGATAACATGAAGTCGTTTGTCATTAGACATCTTGTATGATAGTGGCAAAACACCCTTCTAAAGTTGGGTTCACCTCTCCCTATTCGGTTCACCAAAATCAACGATTAAAATGCCGTATAAAATACGACACACTTATATGAAATTCTCAATAAAATTATTTCCATACTGTTTTAGGGGAAACCTCAATATCTATAGACCACCGTTCTAATCCCCTGTTACTCCCGCTCGACTCAGCTACACTCTTATTACCTGAAAGGAATTATGAAGCAAAAAGGGTGAGCACAACTAGCCCAGTAAAGAATATCATGACTAAATATAATTAAATTATCAATAGCCTTCATCAGTAATAAATCAGAGATTTAGAACATATGGTAGATGATAAAACTTTTCAACCATAGTTGCAGCGGAACGAGCAATCCATTAGAACAGTCAAATAGACCATAAGGTCTATTATCTTCTCCATGTTAAAAGTCCACCAACAATGTTTTATCCTTATAATATCAATCAACAATTCCTGTTCACGATCATGTGAATAACTCATAATCATAATTGTAATTCTAAATTCCTCTTCTCACCTAGGACGAAGATAATTTTCATCGCATGTCTTTACCTGAAACATCAAAAATTATGGTTATACCAAATCACAATTCTTGTTGATAATCATACTAATAAATTCATCTTTGCACTACAGGCCAAAGATATTCATTAACAATTCATCTTTGCACTACATGCTAAAGATATACAACTGTATTTTAGAAGAGTCAAGTAGAGCATGATATCTACTATCTTCTACGAATTAAAAGTGTACTATCAATATTTTATCGCTGAGACTCAGCTTAATAGATAATCCACATCATTGAATCATCCTTGCACTACGGCCAAGGATATTCATTAGTATTATGACCACGAATTATCCATGCACTACGGGCCAAGGATATTCGTATTTTCAACAATGGTCATGATTATACCAAAAAATTCCTAGTTGTAATCATACCAACAACTGTCCATCAATGCACTACGGGCCAATGAGGACTTTTACCACATCATTTGTAACATTACAGGTTATGATTATACCGAATGATCCCTGGTCATAATCATACCAATCAACAGTTCATCTATGCACGTAGGCTAATAATACTCATCAATCAACAGTTCATCTTTGCATGTAAGCCAAAGATATACAACTGTAAAACCAATAATCAACAGTCCATCTTTGCACGTAAGCCAAAGATATACAAATATAAAAACAATAATCTACAGTCCATATTTGCACGTAAGCCAAAGATGACTTTCATCATATTATAAGCATGAGGATGATGAAAATGATATAAGCATTAATCAAACGAAATCAAATCAAACGAAATCAAGGATAAATATTAAAGACTTAAAATTTATCTAGAGTTTAAAAATATCCAAATTGTCAACATGATACTGCTCTATGGAGTAAAATTCAAGAATAATATTCATGTACAAAAAATAATTTGGACATAACAGAAATATATTTTTCGGGTAAATTGTAACCCCGTGAATAGTACCCTGTGAATATTACTTCAGAAATAGTACCTCGTGAATAGTACCCCGACATGAAAAGTACCCCAAATATCCGAGTGAATAATATTTGAGTGAATAGTAATTGGGTGAATAGTAACCTGTTAATAGTACTCTGACATGAAAAGTGCCCCGAATACCCGAGTGAATAATATTTGAGTGACTAGTAACTGGGTGAATAGTTACTTATGAATAGTAACTCGTGAATAGTACTCTGTCATGAAAAGTTCAATAATTATCAAGAAAGCTCAGAATAATATTTCATAAAAAGATACTAGATGAAGCGCAAATATCAAGGATATTCTACTAATTTCATGGAGTATAGAAGCCAAAACTTAAACAAAATGAGTATAGAATTCAAAATCTGAAACGAAATAATATTACTTACATACTATAGAGTATGGAAGAAAATATTATTTCAAGCGAATATTGAACAAAAATAACATCCCTTGAACGAAAATAATATTCAAACAAATATTTAAAGAAGATAATATTCCTACGAATATTGAACGAAGATAATATTCTTTATGAATATTGAATGAAAATAATATCTCTTCAGAATATGAAATAAATAATACCCCTTACAACTGTTGAATGAAAATAATATTCCTACGAATATTGAACAAAGATGATATTCCTTATGAATATTGAATGAAAATAATATTCATACGAATACAAAAAAATAATGTACTACTATGCAACCATGCGTATTACTGTACTTTTACTACCGGGTAGTTCAACAGTTTAACGGTAAAACTTTCGCAGATATTTTTATAAAAAGATATTTATGTCATTTTCTAACTACGACAATACTTCCGTTGTGGGGTTCACCAATGATTGTGCCGTCGTACGAATATTCCCTGTTAAAACGAATATTCCCCGACCAATCAAATATTCCCTGATACAACGAATATTTTATATCAACTTGCTTACTTTGCAAAATTTTCAAATATCACCCTTAACTTTAACCTTTATCAATTTAATCATTTACTAAATAACATAATAATTATAAGAAAATTGAATACTTTTATTTCATAAATTTTGGGATCTCACATAATGTACTATGGTATGATACAAGGAATTTGTATTGAGAAAGTTAAGGGAAAATTAAGAATAAATTAAGAGTATGATAGAGTTAGGTGGGATTTCAATTGAGGACTCAAATGGTGACTAAGTTGTACAAACCTTTATATAGGTAGAGATTTTGTGCATGTACTTGGTTTATCACATTGATAATCATTGGAATGTCGGTATCGCCCTGTCAATGTATATGTGGTGGAAAGGTGATTCTTTTCTCATGTGTATATTTGATAGTTAGAGGCTTTTAAGATTAGTCAGATATATTAAGATTAGGTACGGTTCTTAAAACTAATGCATATGATAAGTTCGTGACTCATACTCATATCGTATGTTTTGAACCCCTTAGTGAATGAACGCCTATGGTCTGACTAGGATAAGTTCCGAAACTCATATGATTATGGTAAGTTCCTGAATTTCTAAAGTGTAGTAAGTTTGATGAACTATACTGGGGGTATAGGGAGATTGTAAGTTAAAAAACAAGAATATTTAGTATAAAAGCATTGGTGGTGCTAGAAATAAAAAGAATTAGTCAGTAATGAGGTAGTAGAGTAAAGATTGAAATTGATGGAGAAAATTAGATATTCCAAATCATCTAGCTTTGTTAGATTTTTGAAATTTATCGACTTTGTGCTGATGTTTGCACTTCTATTTTTCTTGAAAAACATTAGATCAAATGATAGAACCAATGAGTTTTAAAACAATATTGTTATTTGTATGTCTATTCTAATTGTTTTGGCTAGACAAAAATGATTTTAAAATATCAAAATGTATTTTTTTGTAGTCATTAAGGCATCACTAAATATGATGCTGATTTGACAAACGAGGAAGTCATCAATGCAATTAAACCTGGTGTTGGATGTGATCATAAGATCGTCAACCCACTATGGTATGATGTAGCATGACAAAGTCATATAATTATTGAATCCTCAACGTACTATCGAGATAATACGGTATCATGTCATCATAAAAGGATTTTGGATTTTCTTTAAACTAAGAAAGATATGCCATATGAATTGGATAAAATTATTTCGATTGATGTCTGAATTGTTGATAAAAGTCTAAGCTATTTGATTTGGATAGACGACTATTGAAAAATATTTATGGAATTCAAGCATTCTTGATTATTTATGCTAAACCAGATAGCTCTGGTGCGGATTCAGATGTTGAAAAGCTGAGGTGAACAACCCTATAAGGGGACATGTTTTCGGGGACAATGGTTCCGAGCGTAACGAATATAGTCGTTACAAAACATTACATTGTGGCCCAACATAGTGGTACAATAGGCTGGCCACCTAGTGTATGTGTGGAGGGTGTTTTTAGTCTTTTTGATTGATAAACACTCTGGTTTATAGTGTGAAGGATTGTGTTGAAGCACTAGTAAACCTAGAAAAGAGTTCAAGGTTTTATAACCCCTCAGCATAATTCGAGAATATTTTAAATTTCTGAGTTATTCATACTGCTTCCCAATTATTGAGAAATTGTGGAAGATTCTTGTTATTCTAAAAGGTAAATGTGGTAAGGATTATATTCCTTAGAAAGAAGTAAGTCGTAGTATGCGACACTGAATGATGAATATATTGAATAAGTGAGAAAATAAATTTTAAAATGAGAAGGAGATGAGTTATAAAAGAATAATGTAAAACTTTTAATAGAAAAGTTTAATAATTGTAGAAATATCTTTGTGAAAAGAAAGTGGTTATAGAACCCAATGAATGAATAAAGTATTAACGTAAAATCTATTTTGATAGATTGAATGAATGAAGAGTAATAAATAAAATTTCGAGGACGAAATTCGTAGAAAAAGGGGTGAATGTAATATCCTGAGTGTTTATGAGTTGATTATATAACAACGATCCTTAGAAAAAGAAATGAATGTGTTAAAGAATATATATAATACTCAAAATATAATTGAGTTCAAGTGAAAGTTATGAAATAAAACCTAGAATTTGTTGAAGAAATGAATGTAGTAGAAAATATAAAACTTATATTAAGTTAATGTGTTGAAGTTACTCAACGAAAAAATTTGATGAAAACCTGAGGAAGGTAGGGTTTCGGTGATTCCGAGGACGGAATCCTTATAAGGTGGGAAGAATGTAACAATCCAGAATTTTATTTATAATTTCAAATATTTATTGAATTAAAATTTTTTTTTTAATTGATGTGTTTGTTGTTTAGTAGATATTTGTTAGATTATTTATTAGTAAGTAAATACTTCATGAGTTATCGAAATTAACTTAATTAATATAAAAGAGTGATGAATTAAATTTATGAGATAATACTCTAATCTAACTGAATATCTAAATTAGAGAGTTATTAAGAATTATATAGTTTGGTAGAATGTTGTTTTAATTTAATTTAGTAATTAAAGTGATATGTTAATTTATTAGGTAAAATTATAATAAAAATTACTACCTCCATCCCACAATAAGTAATTTTTTAGGCTTAATATTTTTTTTTCAAAATAAGTGATGTGTTAGAACTCCAATACAATTTTTATAATATTTTCCCATATATGCCCTTATCCAACCAATGGTATTTATTGCGTCTTGCAATCACTATAATTAAATGACACTCATTAACTCTTCGACTTCAAAGAAAATATATTAAGGGTATTTTTGTCATTTTTACTTGTGTATTGGTATGTGTGATTTAAGCTAAAAATCAATTATTATGGGACAGAGGTAATATAATTTTGTGGTAATTAGTTTTATTTATTTAATTAAGATTGGATATGGAAATCCAAGTAAATAGTGTGAAATAATAAACTATATTATAAATGACTTATGAAAATAAATTAAATGAGTTTTAATTTGGTTTTACCAAACAAAGCCTTAGAGCTTTTAAAATTCTTATTTTAATCTTGTTTTGCCAAACAAGGCTTATGTAATAACCCGATATTTTCTATATAATTAAATTAGAAATTTTGCGTATAATTTTTTTTATTATTTTAAAGGTAAGAATGCGTGAAAGGTAATGTGTATATATTTATGTGATAAATATAAAATTTATTTATTATATGAATAATTACAAATAATATTTTTTTTAAATTATTGATCATTATAAATTATATTCTTATAATAATTAATTTTATAGTAAAAATGTTTTTATTATTTATTTTCTATAAAAATATGATTATTATATTATTTAAATAATATATGAAATGATTATAGAATTATTATAATAACTATTTTATTATATGAATTTATTTCAGATGAATTAAGTTAATTATTTTAACTTAATTAATAATGTTATATATGCTAGATAAATCAGATATGGAATCCAAACCCAAAACTTGGATTTTGATCAATGAAAGAGAATAATAATATTATATTAAGTATATTTCAGTGCTATAAATATGTATGTTATGTGTGTAAGATTAATCTGTGGAGAAGTTTTATTATAACCTGACAAAACCCTAGCATTAATTTAATTAACCTTATGCTGAAACTCTAATGGGAGATTCAAGACTGTGTAGTGATTGTGTTATGTGTATTATAGGTTTTAACGCTAATTATGAAAAACCCTAATTAGTAATTTAAAACCCTAATTTCTAATTTTTAGCAACCCTAATTTGAAACTCAATTATGACTTCAAGACTGTTTTGTAACTGTGTTATTATGATTAAGGTTAAGTATTATAGAATTTAATATTAATTAGAGAAACCCTAATTAATATTTAAAAATCCTAATTTTTAGAAATCCAAAATTTTAAATTATAAACCCTAATTTTCTAATTATAAACCCTAATTGCTAATTAGAAAGTTTAATGCTAATTAGTGGGTCTTAAACCTAATTAACAAGTTCAAGCTAATTAAAAACCTAAACTATTTTAGAAAAACCCTAAATTATAATTTAAAAACTAAAATTTTTATTTTAAACCCTAGTTAGAAATCCTTTAAATTCATTGTGTTAAACCTTAGGATTAAACCCTAAGAGTTTGCCAAGATTACAAGACTATTATTAAAATCATAAGACAATTGACCAAACTTCCCTTTTGCATATTTTATTAAGCTAACTTGTCAAAATGGCCAAAACTTTAGTTGCTCAACAACTCTTACTAACCCTATGTTACTGAAATCTACCCATATCAGCCAAGTATTGCCAGCCAAGTTCATTACAACATATTATATATAGAATTAGAGAGAGAAAAGTCCATTATTTGGCCATTTGATCACCAACTCTCTACCAATACCTTCTCTCCCTCTAACCCACGAATTTCTATAGCATATCAGTTCCTAAATCAAGCCTCCTACCTCCACTAACAAATCTGAAGCCCAGATTTAAGAATTTCTCAAGAAAAGTAAACCCTAAGCCAAGAATATTTGATATTATATGCGATGTTGGATTTGTTGTTTTTATGTTTAAACAGGTTGTATATGGTGTTAATCAATGATCTGGGTTGGTATTTTGTAGATTCATAACATCTAAATGCACGAATTTGAAGATTTCAAAAATCTGAAAATTTTTTATGATGTCTGACAATGAATATAAGACCCCATAGATTCTTCGTTGTTCATGATTTGGTATGTTTAATGTTTTAGACTTGTATTATGCTATGATATCTTTGATCTGGAACTAGAATCATGTTGTTATCAATGTATATATTGCAAGTTATTAATGGTCAAAGGTCGTTGATGTAGCGCCCCCAAATTCGGATCTTAAATCACCACGAATCTAGTACACTAGTTCTAACTATTGTAAAAGATATAAACATAAATTTTTTATAAATAAACATTACACACTAACCCCAAAGTCGAGAACCCTCACATAATACCTGAATCAATATCCTATTTAACATATAATGTTATTATTATACAATACTGTTACAAATCTAGCTACACACATAGTCCCAAGCTGAACTTGGCTTTAACTTTTCCTTGTATCCGACATATATGCCTTAATCTGCAATGTTTATCATGATATAGCAAGGGTGAGCAATAAGTTTGCCCAGCAAGTTTAAGTTCAATAAATTAAGGATATATCATGATGGAAATATTTTGAATAATAGCTGGTTAACATTCAACAATATAATTTTGAACTAGCATGGACAATTTTCATAGCTGAACAAACATTAAACATGAACATATCAATTATATCTGGACCGAATGGTAATGAATGTGATCAGCCTTTCATACCTGATGAATACATGCAATGTGCATAAAGTGCGAATCAATAATTCATAGACATGGTATAATCAGTAGAGATTAACCAGAAGCATATTTCAAAAATATCAACTCAAGATCAAGTTAGAGAAAACTTGCCTGCACCGTTGATTACCGTTTACGAAACATAACTTAGCTTTATCCGAAGACCTAATATAGATAATACTGACCTCCAAATATTAGAATAATATCATCACGGTATCAAATAACCTAAACACATTACCACATAATTCTATTCGTCTATACAACACATAAGACCTAGTATCAAGTCAAACTATTGCAGTCTGAGTTGAGTTTGACATTATTATGACTTCCCGATGGCCTAGTCGGATAATTATCGAGTTTAAGTTTAATTAAACTATGCCTAAACACTTAAAAATTATCTTAGATAATTATATTATCAATGAAAATAATTTTTCCAAGTCTCAATATAATTTTCAAGTAATTATTATCTTTTATCTTGATTTTTCAATCATTAATATCATATTTATATGATATAAATACCACTGAATTCTATTATCATTAATATTTATTTAATATTAAATATTAATGAAATCCTTAACATAATTTTATAATATATTTATAATATCTCAAAGTATTTTTAATACTTTATTACTACCATGAAATGATTTTAAATTAATTAAAACCATTATTAATTATCTGCCATTAATATTAAAATATTAATATATTTTATGAAAAAATATCAAAAGTTATATTTTATTACTTCAACTATTTTTATAACACTTAAATCATTTTTATATGATTTTTAAATCATTAATTCCATTTTTTTCCATAATTTATTTAATATATTAATTAAATAAACTAATCACCATTAATATTAATTAATTAATGAAATTCATCACAAAATATTAAAATTTATGGAAAAATAACTTAAAATATTTTCTTATACCATAATATAATTTTTCAAGTATAAAAATCATTTTTAAATAATGTATTTAATATTATAATTAAATAAATTAATTACTCTTAATATTCCAAAAATATTAAATATTAATGAAATATATTCAAAATAATTAAAAACCCATTTTTTGGCTTTAAAATAATTTTTAGTAATTTAATATGAATTTTTAATAATTAAAAACCATTTAATACCAAGTATTTAATAAAAATAATAATTTTGTAATTAATCTGTCGCTAATGGGCCCTATAGCGACGAAACTGTCGCTATAGGTGTTCTTAAGATGTTCTTCATCAAACCCAGATCTTCATAGACAACTACAAGGTGTCTACTTTGACCGATTATATTTCTTTACTCTTAATAATTTTGGTCAGTCTAGTGCAATGGTGTTGTAGTATTTATATATTACTACACTTACAAACAAACATCATGGCTAAACAACATCAGATCAGTGAGTTATTAGCCCTCAAAAAGTCTGACAACGTTGTTCTTCATTTTTGGGTTTTGCAGAAAATGAAGGACAGCCGTTGGTGCTATGTTTAGATCCTTATATTTTGAGCTCTAAGTCTGATTTGTGTGATCTAAAGGTTCACATTTATAGTACATATGTTAGGGTACAATAACATATCAACAGATCGGTCTAACAACAACACATTTAAGAAATCAAGGCCAGTCAAAGTTTGACAAAAAAAATGGTTCTTTAACAAATCTGGATTTTCCAGATTGTTCATCCAGCTGATGGTCAACTATAGTTTGACCACGATTATCTACGATTCTGTTAAGGATCTGGGTGATCTAAATGCATTAACATGTAGTCTTTATGTCAGGCTACAACAACAAAACAAAAACTTGGCCAAAAAAGCAAAGATCAGTAAGATCAGAGGCTTTGAAAAGCTTGTCAGAGCCACCTGGAAAATTCTGGGTTGCCCAGATTCTAATTTTTATGCTTAGTCAACGCACTTTGACCGCTTATAAAATGAAATCTAAACATGATATAACCTTGATTAAAGTTCCAGATCAAAGCCTATATAGCATAGAACAAATTCATAACATAAAACACCACAAAACAAAAACAGAGAAGGATTTAGGGCCTCTGACATTAGGATGTGAGACAACTTTATAAAGTTCAAGAACAACTTCTAAAAATGTTATTTTCGTGCACCTAAGTGTTAGGGATATAAGTTATAACAACCCAGATCACTCAATAACATCCTTATACACAACTTTAACCATCTAACAACAACAAATAACATGGATCATAAAGATTTGCAGGATTAAGGTTTTTATACTTTTTCTAGCTTTGATCTTAAATCTGACTTTTGATTCTGATCCTTGGCAAGCTATGGAGTGTTTTGAGCTTTTTTTCTCACACTCTCTCACTCAAGATTTCAAAAATTATGGAGAGAGAAGGTCTTGACAAGTGTGAGAAGTAAAGTAAGTTACTTTACTTACTTTTATCTTTTAATTCTTGATTCAATGAATCTATTATAGCAAGTTGGCTGGGATATTTAGTATATAGGCATTTGGCATAGCTTAGGGTTAGTCACTAACCCCAGGTAGGGTTATATCTACACTCCATCTAATAAAGAATTGCAAAAGGGTAGTTTGGACATTTAGCATACAGTTTTAATGGCATTCAAGTCATTAGGTACAACCCTTAGGACCCTTAGGGTTTAACCCTAAGGTTATACAAATTTACTTTCTAAGCTTTTCTAATTAGTTTAAAAATAGAAAATTAATATTTCTAAATTATAATTAGTGTTTCCCAATTATATTCAAGCTTGCTAATTAGGATAATTATTTCCCAATTAAAAATTGCTAATTTAGCAATTAGGTTCCATTAGGGTTTCCAACTGAACAATTATGGTTTTCTTATAATCAATTAGGGTTATCCCTAATTAAATAAATAATAGAAAAACCTTATACTCATCTTCAAGTTTCCCAATTAGGGTTTTAATATTCTGAATTAGGGTTTCAAATTTTTGATTTTGAAATTAGGGTTTCCAAAACTGATACTAGGGTTTCTTATCAATCGTTAGGGTTTTCTAACTGAACGTCGAGGTTCTTAATATATTATTAGGGTTTGTGACTGATATAATTTATCTGGTCAACCCTTGACCCTTAACCACATACTGTACACATATATGACCATATATACAAATACTCTTAACACTGTAAACCTTCACCAAAAGTTTTTAAATTCACAAAATTCAATCCCAAAAATGTCAAATACATTCACTTATTTTCTGTCTAGGTCTATTATTTAACCTCTATTCAATCTTTTAAGATTTTATTAAATTGTCTAAATTCTCGGGTTGTCACATTCACCCATTCTTCTAAGAATTTCGTCCCCGAATTTCAACTTACACCTCATACCGTTCATACTAATCACCACATGCTACACACAACATCACTCAAAAGAGTTAAATTATTCAAATCATGCTAAGGAGTCATATAAACCATGAATTTTTATGGAAATTCATCCGCAAACCGTCATACCCTGAAGACACAGAGGGTGATTAGCCCGGTATGCCTAGTACTGGCCCAGTAATACTTGTTTAATCTGTTTCTCGTCACTGCCATAGGCAAAAAGTTTTACCTCAGTCTTGTCTGATTCGGCACCAAAATAATTTGGTTTGGGAAAATTTTCAAAGAACGCTTAGAGTTTTATAAACATTGGTCTAGCTGAATCGAATAGCATAGACTCATATCAATAATTCAATTCAATCGAAATATTTAGGTATAGCCAAACCCCGTTGGCAAATTAAAATTTAGAAAATATTTTTGAGAATGACGTCATGATGTCGTACTGTATTAACAGCCTGTTTGAGGATTCCGTCATCGAGTGACTTTGTTCTAACACATCATACAATAGTGGAACAAAGATTTTAGATCAAATTCAACACTAAGTATTCCTATATTTACAACTCCATCAACTTTTATCATCTCTGCACCGGGTTACATGGCACATAAGTGATAAATAAAAATATATTTTGATATTTCAAATCATTATCGTCTAGCCGAAACAAATAGCATAATCTATACTTTAAACCGTTCAAAAATCATTACAATCTATTTTATCATCTCAACAGGTAACGAAGTGTAGGTGGCCCGAAGTCCAAGCATACATAATAGTCACCAAGAGTTGAGAATAAAAATTCATTTTTCAAAAGCACATAGTGCGTATTTAGCTTGATGTCAAGATTTCGAATCTAGCATAACTAGAAGATTAGGAAAACTTATGTCTCCACTAATGATCAATTGCTTAAACAATCTATCTGTTCCTATTATCCTCAATACTGCATTTACACTTAGTTCTACCCAGTTCGTCAAACTTAAGAACTCGTACTTAATCCTATATTCTCTACCTATATCCTACATATCTGTTATACACATGTGAAAAGAATCACCTTCTCAACAAGTATATAGCAATTAGCGTGACACGGAAATTTCAATGATTATCAGTGCCAGAAACCAAGTGGTTGTTACACCAAACTCAACTGCTGACATGAGTCCTCATTTAAAATCCCTTCCTAATCTTAACTCCCTTCTCAATACGATTTTTTATTCAATTCGTATTCATAGTCCTTTCATGAATCTGTACTAATTCATAGTACAACTGACAGACAACAATCTTGTTGTAAATCTTTTCAATCATTTGTTTGATCCTTCTCCATACTATAACCTTATCAGATCACGGGGTGATCTCATTGTATATATTACGATTTATTTCTATATTATGATCGTTTTATTTTACGATCTCCTACCCATATACTTTTAGTCTTTTAGACTCTGTCTATTCATTACTACTGATCACCTTTATTATCAAAGTTAGGGAACTCCGTATCTTTATAACTCGTCGAGATTCGTCTTTGAATATTACAGACACACTAACTCTATTTGAGTTAGTACTTATCCTAATCACTGCGGTTATTAGTCTAAGGTATCACTACCCTAGGTTTATAACCAACAACTTTGATACCGAATGTAGCGCCCCCAAATTTGGATCCTAAATCACCACGAATCTGGTACACTAGTTCTAACTATTGCGGAAGATATAAACATATATTGTTTATACATAAACATTACACACTAACACCAAGGTCGAGAACCCTCACATTATACCTGAATCAATATCCTATTTAACATACAATGTTATTATTATACAATACCGTTACAAATCTAGCTGCACACATAGTCCCAAGCTGAACTTGGCTTTAACTTTTCCTTGTATCCGACGTATTCGCCTTAATCTACAATGTTTATCATGATATAGCAAGGGTGAGCAATAAGTTTTCCCAGCAAGTTTAAGTTCAATAAATTAAGGATATATCATGGTGGAAAGATTTTGAATAATAGTTGGCTAACATTCAACAATATAATTGTGAACTAACATGGACAATTTTCATAGCTGAACGAACATTGAACATGAACATATCATATATATCTGGACCGAATGGTAATGAAGGTGATAAGCCTTTCATACCTGATGAATACATACAATGTTCACAGAGTGCGAATCAATAATTCATAGACATGGTATAATCAGTAGAGATTAACCAAAAACATATTTCAAAAATATCAACTCGAGATCGAGTTAGAGAAAACTTACCTGCACCATTAATTATCATTTACGAAACATAACTTAGCTTTATTCGAAGACTTAATATAGATAATACCGACCTCCAAATATTAGAATAATATCATCACAGTATAAAATAACCTAAACACATTACCACATAATTCTATATGTCTATACAGCACATAAGACCTAGTATCAAGTCAAACTATTGCAGTCTGAGTTGAGTTTGGTATTATTATGACTTCCCGACGGCCTAGCCGGACAATTATCGAGTTTAAGTTCAATTAAACTCTGCCTAAACAGTTAACAATTATCTTAGATAATTATATTATCAATCAAAATAATTTTTCCATGTCTCAATATAATTTTCAAGTAATTATTACCATTTATCATAATTTTTCAATCATTAATATCATATTTATATGATTTAAATACCACTTAATTCTATTATCATTAATATTTATTTAATATTAAATATTAATGAAATCCTTAACATAATATTATAATATATTTATAATATCTCAAAGTATTTTTAATACTTTATTATTACCATTAAATGATTTTAAATTAATTAAAACCATTATTAATTATCTGTCATTAATATTAAAATATTAATATTTTTTATGACAAAATATCAAAAGTTATATTTTATAACTTCAAATATTTTTATAACACTTAAATCATTTTTATATGATTTTTAAATCCTTAATTCCATTTTTCCATAACTTATTTAATATATTAATTAAATAAATTAATCACCATTAATATTAATTAATTAATGAAATTCATAAAAAAATATTAAAAGTCATTAAAAATAACTTAAAATATTTTCTTATACCATAATATAATTTTTAAAATATAAAAATCATTTTTAAATAATTTATTTAATATTATAATTAAATAAATTAATTACTCTTAATATTCCAAAAATATTAAATATTAATGAAATATATTCAAAATAATTAAAAACCCATTTTTAGGCTTTAAAATAATTTTTAGTAATTTAATATGAATTTTTAATAATTAAAAACCATTTGATACCAATTATTTAATAAAAAAATAATTTTCCAATTAATCTGTAGCTAATGGGCCCTATAGCGACGAAACTGTCGCTATAGGTGTTCTTGAGTAGTTCTTCATCGAACCCAGATCTTCACATGCAACTACAAGGTGTCTACTTTGACCGATTATATTTCTTTACTCTTAATGATTTTGGTCAGTATAGTGCAATGGTGTTGTAGTATTTATGTACTACTACACTTACAAACAAACATCATGGCTAAACAACATCAGATCAGTGAGTTATTTGCCCTCAAAAAGTTTGACAACGTTGTTCTTCATTTCTAGGTTTTCCAGAAAATGAAGGACAACCGATGGTTCTATGTTTAGATCCTTATATTTTGAGCTCTAAGTCTGATTTGTGTGATCTAAAGGTTCACATTTATAGTACATATGTTAGGGTACAATAACATATCAACAGATCGGTCTAACAACAACACATTTAAGAAATCAAGGCCAGTCAAAGCTTGACAAAAAAATGGTTCTTTAACAAATCTGGATTTTCCAGATTGTTCATCCAGCTGATGGTCAACTATAGTTTGACGACGATTATCTACGATTCTGTTAAGGATCTGGGTGATCTAAATGCATTAACATGTAGTCTTTATGTCAGGCTACAACAACAAAACAAAAACTTGGCCAAAAAAGCAAAGATCAGTAAGATCAGAGGCTTTGAAAAGCTTGTCAGAATCACATGGAAAATTCTGGGTTGCCCAGATTCTAATTTTCGTACTTGGTCAACGTACTTTAACCGCTTATAAAATGTAATCTAAACATGATATAACCTTGATTAAAGTTCCAGATCAAAGCCTATATAGCATAGAACAAATTCATAACATAAAACACCACAAAACAAAAACAGAGAAGGATAATAAAGATTTTCGTGCATCTAAGTGTTAGCGATATAAGTTATAACTACCCAGATCACTCAATAACATCCTTATACACAACTTCAACCATCTAACAATAACAAATAACATGGATAATAAAGATTTACAAGATTAGGGTATTTATACCTTTTCTAGCTTTGATATTAAATCTGACTTTTGATTCTGATCCTTGGCAAGCTATGAAATGTTCAGAGATTAGTTTCTCACACTATCTCACTCAAGATTTTGAAAATTGTGGAGAGAGAATGTCTCGGCAAGTATGAGAAGTAAAGTAAGTTACTTTACTTACTTTTATCTTTTGATTCTTGATTCAATGAATCTATTATAGCTAGTTGGCTGGGATATTTAGTATATAGGAACATAGCATATCTTAGGGTTAGTCACTAACCCCAAGTAGGGTTAGATCTACACTCCATCTAATAAAGAATTGCAAATGGGTAGTTTGGACATTTAGCAAACAATTTTAATGGCATTCAAGTCATTTGCTATAACCCTTAGGTTTTGACCCTTAGGGTTTAACCCTAAGGTTATACAAATTTATTTTCTAAGCTTTTTTGATTAGTTTAAAAATAGAAAATTAAGATTTCTAAATTATAATTAGGGTTTCCTAATTATATTCAAGCTTGCTAATTAGGATAATTATTTCCTAATTAAAAATTGTTAATTTAGCAATTAGGTTCCATTAGGGTTTCCAGCTGAACAATTAGGATTTTCTAATAATCAATTAGGGTTATCCCTAATTAAATAAATAACATAAAAACCTTATACTCATCTTCAAGCTTCCCGATTAGGGTTTTAATATTCCGAATTAGAGTTTCAGATTCCCAGTTTTAAAAATTAAGGTTTCCAGAACCGGTATTGTGACAACCGAGATTTTGTAATTTAATTTTAATATTTATGGAATTAAATAAATATTTTTCGATGAATTAATTATTAGATTAAATAATTAATTAATGAAGTTATGGTAGATTAATTTAATTATATGTGTTATATTTATTAAATTAATGTGGAGAATTTTTATTATTCGAAGTATGTAATTATGTGAGCTTATTGAATTAAAAAGAATATTTAATAAGCATAATATTATTTTAATTAATTTGATAATTAATTAGAAAATTAATAATTTGACATAATTAACAAATGAGAAATTATTATATTTTAATTAAAATAAATTAAATAAAATATTTGATTTATTTTATAAAGGGGTGTGACACTATTAAACTATAGTATAAAAGATTTATTAAATTAAATACGAATAAGTCTTTTAAGGCTAGCCAAACGGAGCAATATTGGAAGTTGGGCAATTAACCACGAATTGGAGTAACTGACCACAATTGCGTCAGTTTTTCTAATTATATACGCTTTCCTTCTTTTATTTTGTTAAGTCTTTTATTTTCTAAGTGGCAAAGCAAATCACAGAGAGATATTGAGAAATTGTCGAGGGAATTTGTGAGTTGTGTGATTGAAGAATTAATTGAGAAGGGTTTCATCTCTACTCATCTACGCTTTGGGTAATCTCTTCAACCAAGTTTGTTTTATTCACGTCATTTAAAATTTTTCATGAAAATAGCTTTCAAGTTCTGTTAAAATCTTTGTAATTGGAAATTGTAGTAATTATGTGGATATATATGTGATAATATGTTAACATAACATGTTTTTACTATATATTGTAGATTTCCATATCATCAGTTTCATAAAATATGTCGTATATTGTTGCTTCAAAATTACAGAGTATAGAAATATGGCCATATGGCCCTTACACGTAAATTTAATACGTCAATCATATGTTGTCCCTAAATTTTACACTTTTATATAATTATGCATGTTAAAACGAAGAAAACAAACTTCGAATGGACATATTTGGTGTTTTAACGAACCCTTAGTTTTAATTTTCATTTTTTGTGTTCAAAACTTTCAAGAACATCAAGAACAGTAAAATTACATGTTTTGATTCTATAAATTATATGTTTTAACTTGTTAAAATCATGTTAGAAAGGTTGGGTAATGATCATATGTGAATTATAGTTTATGGATATGCTTAAATTAATGTATGGACAAGAAAATTGGAAGTTATGGCTCTGTTATGTGTTCTTCACAGAACGTATAGTTGAAATTGGGAGAGATTGTTTTTGGCCTAATTTGGTCGTGTACTGCAAAACTGCAGAAATTGAGTCTGGGTATAACCCCGCTCTAGGCGGGTGTTACCAAACTAAATTACCCCGCCCCGGTGGGAAAAAAAATAAAAATAAAAATAATAATAATAAAAATATTTATCAAATAAAATAAATGTTTTAGTTGAAATATTTATGGAATAAAATAAATATTTGATAGAAATTATTATTAAACTATTTATCAAATAAAATAAATATTTTAGTTAAAATATTTATGGAATAAAATAAATATTAGATGGAAATTATTATTAAAATATTTATCAAATAAAATAAATATTTTAGCTGAAATATTTATGGAATAAAATAAATATTTGATGAAAATTATTATTAAAATATTTATCAAATAAAATAAATATTTTAGTTGAAATATTTATGGAATAAAATAAATATTCGATAGAAATTAGTATGAAATAATTTATTCGAGTGTAATAATAGTAAGGAAATGAAAATATTCTAATTTAATTAAGTAGTTAAATTAGAAGGGTAATGATTTGTTAAATAAAGTGGAGTTTATATTAAATAATTAAATGAAAATATAACTAATGAATTTCGTGAATACATATGGTATGTGTAGGATTTGTGCTGAGCGGAAGTAGTAATCGGTTAGCCTACGCACGAGGCAAGTTTCCTAACCCTACTTGTTATCATTATAGAAGTTTATAAATTTATCTCTTTACATCGAGCAAATTCTCGTTATTATTGATCAAGTCCATTTTGTTTTATTAAAGTTTATTAGTCTTTCCAAAGTATATTTCTGTTATACAATGCTTATTCTATTGTATATCCATTGAGATTGTTATTCAATTTAAATATTAGTTACTGTTGAACCTTATTAGACTAGTGAACCCTTAATGATTCGACTAGTCCATAGTTGATGAACGTTCTAAATTTCAGAACCCTTGTTGAATTATCCAAACCAAACTTCCTTTGGTGCGGACTCTAATGTCAAATTGAGATGAACAACCCTGTATAAGGGATTACTTATATGTTAGCGTTAAGATATTGTGCAGAGTATGGTACTAAGGGTTGATCTCCCTAAGTACGAGAAGAATAATCCATAGTCTTATGACTGTTAAAGGTTTCAAGTATAAACACTTGACAACCTAAGACATAGTTCAAGGTCTTATGACCCTCAGAAGTTCTTTTAATTCTTGTTATTCATTTTTGATTCAAAAGCCGAGTTTTCCTATTTCAGAAGACTTTGATTCATTCGCATGTTATTATTTTATTGTTGTATTGTTATACTTATGTGCAATTGTGCTCACTCTTGCGTAATAATAACATTGCAGTTAAGAACGAAAGATCCGACGAGCCTTCCACTAGTAAAGGCAAGGGAAAGATTAACAAGTGATGAAGACTTGTTGTTTATGTGATTATGTATTTGTGTTTCAAACTTGATGTTGTTTAAGACTTGTTGTTTATTTATGATTCCGCACAGATGTTTAAGGTTAGTTTAACCTGGGATTGTATTGGATATTATTCAAATGTTGTAACCCCATAAGGGGAAGATTTATTTCTATCTATTGCATTGTTTGCATTTATTATGGGTAGATATATAGATGGTATTTGTATAGTGAACACCAAATCCCGCGGAAATGGAAGTACCCGGATTTGGGGGTGTCACAGATTGGTATCAAAGTTGTAGGTTATGAGCCTTAGGTGGGGGAACAACCTTAGGTAGTAGCCTTGTAGGAGATCGAGAACATAGTGGTGGTAAACTCTTATCGAGTTCTAAGAAATGAATTTCTTAATTCATTGAAGATAATAAAAGACTTTATGTGCCTGTGTGTTAATTATGTGCTCGCTAGTATGGATTAGTAACTAAAACTTAAAATTGCGTTGTCAGGATGTCGGATGTTGGAGGAGCTAGTCGAGCTGGGGAGAAGGAACCCTGAGTACCTACAAAGGAGGAGCCCCGAGAAATTCATGTCGTCAGGGAGAATTTGGTACAGAGAGAGCCATCTCTATTGATCACTAATGCTGGTCAGGATCATGAGCTTGAGACTGATCTGGAGGAGGATCTTGAGGAAGAAGAGGAGTTTCCACCGAACTCCATTTATGCTGAGATGTATGATGCGCTTTATGATCGTAACATAGAGTTATGAGACACTGTTTAGGAGCTGAAGGAGCGGATGGTTATTCAGCAGACTACCATCGAGCAAAAGGATAGGAAGATTGTCACTCTTCACACATGTTTGGGAAACATGGAGTGGGATTTGGTTCACGAGAAGGGTCAAACCAAGGAGAAGTCCGAAGAAATAGAGAAATTGAAGAAGGAACTGAAAGAGAGCTCAGAAAGGCTGACCATAGCAGAGGAGGGCTGGGTAAGAGAGTCACGTCGTGTTGATCTTGCAGAGAAGGATTATCGTGCGAAGAAGGCTAAGCTTGGGGAGACGTACTCTACACTTCAAAATGAAATGGATGAGGCACAGGATCGAGTTATGAAATACCCAATTCAGTTCGAAGGACTACCGTCATATATGCTAGATCGCAGGACGATGTTCCGCATCATCGAAGAGAAACGTGGCAAGGCTATTCAACGCCTTAACAAGCAGTGATGGGATTAGTTTAATTATGTGAAAACCTATCTGGTAGTTAAAGATGTAAATTTTGATGTGTTTATGAACAAAGGAATATTTTAATGTTTTAAATCATGTAGATTCTTTATCTCGGGATACTCGATGTAAATAGCAGTGATGTTATCGTTTGATGTTAAAACTTTCAATTTGAATAAATATCAGAGTTTATTGATATAATGTGTTAAGTGATTATGATTAAATATTTTAGTTAAGCCTTAAATGTTTAAGGGATTCAATAAAGACTTAATAAGTGTATATTCTTAACAGAAACATGCCGCCAAAAAGACGACCAAATCGTCGACCAACCCAGGAAGGGTCAATGAATAACAACAACAATAGCAACACCAATGTTGACCCCGTTCAGCAGTTGGTGAATTTACTGGCTGGAGAAATTAAAAATCAACCTCAAGCTCCACCAAATACAGCGTTCAAGGATTTCAAGGCGGTGGGACCGCCAGAGTTTAAAGGCTCCATGAACCCGATAGAAGCTCAAACCTGGGTTATGGAGATTGAGAAGGTGTTTGATGTCTCCAGAGTAAGAGAAGACCAGAAAATAGCATACGCAACATTCATGTTGAAATTCAAAGCTAGTTATTGGTAGTAGGCAAACAAAGTACGGGGAGGAGAAGGTGTGATAACCTGGGAGAGATTCAAGGAGATGTTCTTCGAGATGTATTTTTTGACAAACTCGCAGAACCAAATGGAGGTTCAGTTTTTGGAGTTGAAATAGGGGAATATATCCATAGCAGACTATGCGGCAAGATTCAACGAGTTGGCCAGGTTCGCCACATATCAGGTGCATACTGACGAGAGAAAGGCAAGATGTTTCAAGCAGGGACTGAAGCCCTGGTTGTATAGCAAGGTGTCAATGTTCCAATTGAACACTTTTGCTGGAGTGTTAGAGAAGGCCATACTCGCTGAAGGTGGAAGTGATGCGGTAACTAAATATAATCAGGATCAGAAGAAGAAAAAGAGTGAAAATGAAGGAATTAACAAGACTGGTGGAAGTAGAACGGGAGGTAGTAATAATCAGAAGAGAAAGTGGTCTGATAACTCGTCAACTGGAAATCAACAAGGAGGGTAGAAGAAGAGGATCGAAGCGTGCTCAACCTGCGGGAAATCTCATCTAGGAGTTTGCATGAAGGGAAAATGAGTATGCTATAATTGTGGTCAGGAAGGCCACATAGCACCTAACTATCCTAACCCAAAGAAGGGTGCCTGCTTCACTTGTGGCTCAAAGGATCATCTTGCAAGGGATTTTCCTAAGAAGGGATCTGGAGGGACATGATCAGGAGGGAATAGAGGAAATAGCTGTGGAAGCACTCTGACTATCACAGGACCAACTGCAACCAACAGACCGACCGCCAGAACATTCAACATGATAGTACAGGATGTAGTGTAGTCTCGTGATGTGATGTCAGGTATCATTCCGATCAATAAAGTTAATGCTTATGTATTATTTGATTCGGGTGCTACTTGTTCATTTATATCTGATGACTTTGCTAAGAATTTAGAATTACTGAAGGACGAGTTAGAATACCCCATGAACATAAAAATTTTGAATAGAGAAATAATACCTATTAAGTACGTACATAAGAACTGTAGAGTGGATATTAATGGAAATATCATGAACGTAGATCTTATCCCTATTCAACTTGGAGAATTCGACGTTATCTTGGGTTTGGACTGGTTATCCAATTATGGGGCGGTAATTGATTGCCAGAAGAAGTGTATTAACCTTATGACTCTGTCAAAGATTGTGTTTTATGGTAGCAAGTCACCTAGACAAGCGAGTTTTCTGACGATGATGCAAGCTAGGAATTTGTTAAGACAAGGTTGTGTAGAATATCTAGCTTACATAGTCGACAATTGTAAATAAAATTTGAAAATAGAGGAGATACCAGTAGTGAGGGATTTCGTAAATGTATTTGCGGACGATTTGCCAGGACTTCCACCAAATAAAGAAGTTGAATTCGTGATCGATTTGGCTCCAGGAACGGCTCCAATATTGAAGGCAACGTACCGAATGGCACTGGTAAAGATGAAAGAACTAATGGTTCAAATAAAAGAATTACTGGATAAGAAGTATATCCAACTGAGCGTATCACCATGGGGAACGTGGATTTTATTCGTGAAGAAGAAGGATGGGACAATGCGGCTCTGAATCGACTATAGAGAACTGAATAAGGTCACAATTAAGAATAGATATCCATTACCGAGAATCGACGATCTGTTCGATCAATTGAAAGGAGCGAGATACTTTTCAAAGATAGACTTGAGGAGTGGTTATCATCAACTGAAGATGGGACCAGAGGATGTACCGAAGATAACATTCAAACCATGATATGGCCACTAAGAATTTTTGGTAATGTCATTCGGTCTAACAAATGCTCCTGCAGCGTTTATGGACCTAATGAACAGGTTATTTAAACCATTTTTGGACAAATTTGTAGTGGTCTTTATCGATGACATTTTGGTATATTTAAAGACTAAGGAAGAAAACATAGAACATTTGAAAGTAACATTAGAGGCGTTGAGAAGAGAGAAGTTGTACACCAAATTTTCAAAATGTGAATTCTAGATTGAAAGAGTACAATTTCTTGGACATGTGATCGATAAGGACATAATTTTGGTAGACCCCTCTAAAGTCGAAGCTGTGATGAACTGGGATCAGCCGAAGACGCCGTCAGAAGTAAGAAGTTTTCTTAGATTGGCAGGTTATTATAGAAGATTCATTCAGGACTTTTCCAAGATCGCGACTCCGTTGACGAACTTGACTAGGAAATCGGTGAAATTCGTTTGGACGGAGAAGTGTGAGGAAAGTTTCCAAGAGCTTAATAAGAGGTTGAGTTCGGAACCTGTGTTATCTCTTCCAGATGACACAGGAAATTTTGTGGTTTATAGTGATGCATCGCATAAATGACTTGGTTGTGTAGTTATGAAAAATGGCAGGGTCATTGCGTATGCGTCACGACAATTGAAGGACTATGAGAAGGGGTATCCGACCCATGACTTAGAATTAGCTGCGGTGGTATTCTCTTTGAAGGTCTGGAGACACTATCTCTATGGGAGAAGTGTGAAATATATACAGACCACAAGAGTTTGAAATATATTTTTACACAGGACTTGAATATGCGCCAGAGAAGGTGGTTGGAGTTAATTAAGGACTATGATTGTGACGCCCCCAAAATAGGTATACATCACCCATCTTGAGTCTCCAGATACATGGTACATAAATTCAAATACAACTTAATTATACAACAGTCGTGTAAAATACGAAAAAACATAGCTGAGAGTTTAAACAAGAATATTGTCACCTAGACAATATCCACACTCAATGGTGTCCTCATTACAATTATTATCACATTATTCCGTAGAATAGTGAGGACTACTAAAGTTATTTATCCTGGACCATCACTCCATTCCCCGACTTGTCCTAGCTATATTCTCATTTCCTGAAGAGAACAATGAAAGAAAGGGTGAGCTAAACTAGCCCAGTAAGAAATATTATGACTAAGATAATGCAGAATAAATTATCCTTAGCCTTTAAAAGTATAACAACTGATAGAATACAATAGACAACAAGTTTTAGATCAACAACTGCAGCGGAAATAAGCAATCCATTAGAAGAGTCAAGTAGAGCATAAAATATACTATCTTCTATGATTTAAAAAGTTTTTCATCAACTTTATCGCTGAGACTCAGCTTAATAAATAAACCATATCATCGATTCTTCCCTGCACTACGGGCCAAGGATATTTATTAAATCATCAATGGTCATGACTTTACCGAATAAACTCTGGTCACAATCATACCAAAAACTGTCCATCAATGCACTACAGGCCACTAAGGACTTTCACCACATCATTCGTCACATTACGGTCATGATTATACCGAATAATCCCTGGTTATAATCATACCAAGTCCATCTATGCACGTAAGCCAAAGATGAATTTTATCACAATATAAGCATGAGGATGATGATAATGACATAAAAATTCAATAAAATAAGTTTAAGGATAAATTTTAAAGATTTATAATTTAATTTATCCAGAAATCAATAACGTCCAAATTGTCAACATGATACTGCTTTGTGGAGTAAAATTCAAGAATAATATTCATGTACCAAAAATAATTTGGACAGAAAAGAAATATATTTTTTGGGTGAATAGTACCCCGTGAATAGTACTTCGGGAATAGTATCCCGTGAATA
Organism: Panax japonicus; assembly: GCA_020205505.1. Taxonomy (NCBI): domain Eukaryota; kingdom Viridiplantae; phylum Streptophyta; class Magnoliopsida; order Apiales; family Araliaceae; genus Panax; species Panax japonicus. The sequence continues at coordinate 16,099,919 of CM035110.1, forward strand.
GTACCCCAACACGAAAAGTGCCTCAAATACCCGAGTGAATGATACTAGAGTGAATATTAATCGGGTGAATAGTAACCCGTGAATAGTAATTCATGAATAGTACTCCGGCACGAAAAGTGCCCCGAATACCCGAGTGAATAATACTAAAGTGAATAGTAACTGGGTGAATAGTAACCCGTGAATAGTAACTCATAACAGAAAAATACCAAAGAAAATGATATTTCATGATGAGTACAAAAGAAATAATATCTCATACACGTATAATAAAATATACGAAATAGTAAATGGATTTTCACCCGTCATGCGGTAATCCACGTAGACAGATCATTTCCATAATTTAATAAAGAATGAATACGAAGGATCATTCACCATGCATGCGATAATTCACATAGACAGGTTATTCTAACAGATAATAAAGAATGAAATAACAGAAGAATTCACTATGCATGCGGTAATCCACATAGACAGGTTATTCCAATGGAATAATAAACAATGGAACCAGGTCATGCATAATTCGCACATACAGGATATTCCAACAGAATAATAAAGAATGAAATAACAACATAATTCACCAGGCATGCGATAGACCGCATAAACAGGTTATTTCAACAGAATAATAAAGAATGGAATAACAGAAGAATTTCACCATGTATGCGGTACTTCACATAGATATGTTATTCCAACATAATAATAAAGAATGGAATAACAACCCTTACGAGTATTGAAAGAAAATAAATCTCTTCATGAATGCGAAAGAATAATACCCCTTACCTCAAAAGAAGACTGGATACTGGAATAGTGAGGTAGCAGACTTCTCTTCTTCTTTCTCTCTATAATAATTACTCTATAGCTTTATTGAATTGGTGAAAAATAATGAAGGAATGAGCTTCTATTTATAGGAAAATATAGTTTCAATAATTGCACGTTTTGGGGCTCGAAATATTACAGTATAATACCTTCCTCTTTTCCTTCATTTTTAATTTAGTCCTGCAAGTATTATCAAACTTTCACCACCTCCCCTAATAGTAAATCATGTGAATCAATAGTTCTAGACATGTGAAAATATGAATTACAGTATAGTACTTCCATCTATACCTTCATTTTAACTTAGTCATGTAAGTATTATCAATCTTGCATCAACTCCCCTAATAGTAAATGAATGTGAATCAATAGTATACAAATGTGAACAATTAGTTATAATCATGTCAATCAATAGCAATTAATTGCTCATTTATCTAGTTAATTACCCGATTGGTCAATATAACCTCCAGACATCAATTATTATCGAAATAAATGTCGATTTTCACTAACACTAATAATTCCAACACAATGGAACTATCGATTTCATCTTTAATCAACACAAACTTATTCATCATTAATATTATGATTCACAATATTTAACAACCAGGTCATTCCCAGGAAAGAGAGGGCTTTCCGATAAGGATTTCTCCTTATTGGCGCGTAATTAGATGACCAAACCTCTCCTTGACAGAACTTCTAGACATTGTCAATATTGAAAATAATAATATGAATAACTTTGTCGTTTCAATTATTGATTTAATAATATAACATATTATACAGATGATACTGTGACAATAATTGAATCAATAATATGAGAGATATGAAGCAGCAATTACTATATCAATAATTGAGTATAGCTGAGTGACTTCTCACGTAAGCATCAATAACCAATATCGTGTGCTACTATGCAACCACGTGTATTAATGTACTTTTACTACCAGGTAGTTCTACAGTTTTAATGGTAACACTTTCGCCATTATTTTTAATAAAAGATAATTCTGTCATTTTCTTACTACGATAATACTTCCGTTGTGGGGTCCACCAATGATTGTGTCGTCATACGAATATTCTCTGTTAAAACGAATATTCCCTGACCAATCAAAAATTATATAATCACTTGCTTACTTTGCAAAATTTGTAAATATTACCCACAACTATAACATTATATTAAATCCACACCATAATATTCAAAAAAAAATATTTCGAGAAATTTAAATTTTTATTCATAAAATCTGGGGTCTCACAATGATTGTGAGATTTTATTCCATCCGGGTAAATCAAATGTGGTTGCCGACGCTTTAAGCAGAAAGGGTCGGGAGAAATTTATGATGTTGACAACTCAGGAGGAGCTAATTTCAGAAATGAAAAAGCTAGAATTGGAAGTGAAGTATCCTATAGAGATTGACGACAAGCTGTTCCGGATGCAAACTAGTATAACTTTACTGGAAAAAGTTAAGGAGGCTCAACTTCAGAACGAAGAATGTGAGAAAGTGAAAAAGAAGATATCTGAAGGGACTGAACCGAGATTCAAAATAGATAGTGAAGGACTACTAAGATTTGATAGCAGAATTTGGGTACCACCAGTGTCAGGGATTAAGGACGATATTTTGAATAAGGCTCATAGCTCACGATATTCGATTCACCCTGGTAGTATAAAGATGTACAAAGACCTTCGACAACCTTTCTGGTGGCCGAATTTGAAACGAGATGTTGTAGAGTGTGTTGCCAAGTGTCTGACGTGTCAGAAAGTTAAAGCAGAACATCAAAGGCCGAGTGGATTGCTAAAACCTCTAGAGATCCCAGAATGGAAATGGGAACATATTACGATGGATTTCGTGGTTGGCCTACCGACAACTCAGAAAAGCTATGACGCAATATGGGTTATTATTGACCGATTGACGAAATCTGTACACTTCCTTTTGATCAAAATCAGATTCAACTAAGACCAGTTGACAAGGTTATATGTGAAAGAGATTGTTTCGAGGCATGGAGTTCCGGTGTCAATAATCTCAGATAGGTATCCGCGATTTACATCGAACTTTTGGAAGAGACTACAGGAGTGCATGGGGACGTAATTGAGAATGAGTACGACATATTACCCTCAGACAGATAGGCAAAGTGAAAGAACAATTCAGACATTTGAGGATATGTTGAAATCATGCATCATGGATTTTAAGGAAAATTGGGATGATCACTTACCCCTTCTAGAATTCGGCTACAACAACAATTACCACGCTAGTATTGGCATGCCGCCTTATGAAGCATTATACGGCAGAAAGTGCAGAACTGCACTACACTGGGATGTAGTTGGTGAAGGACAATTACTAGGCCCGAAATTAGTTCAGCAGACAGCAGAAATAGTCAAAGTGATCCGAACAAGACTGATAGTAGCTCAAGATAGGCAGAAGAAATACGTCGATCCACACCGTAAAAATGTTGAGTTTATAAAGTAATACCTTCTATTAAGGTAATTTGGAGGAACCACAACGCTGAAGAAGCTACGTGGGAACTCGAAGAAAAAATGATGAAGAATTATCCTCATTTATTTACTTAAATTATTGTAAGCAATTCTGGGGACAGAATCTTTGTAAGGGGGGAGAATGTAATGGGACGAATTGTTTGAATCGTGATTTTGAGGACAGAATCCTTTTCAGGGGGAAAGATGTGACAACCGAGATTTTGTAATTTAATTTTAATATTTATTGGATTAAATAAATATTTTTCGCTGAATTAATTATTAGATTAAACAATTAATTAATGAAGTTGTGGTAGATTAATTTAATTATATGTGTTATATTTATTAAATTAATGTGAAGAATTTTTATTATTCGAAGTATGTAATTATGTGAGCTTATTGAATTAAAAGAAATATTTAATAAGCCTAATATTATTTTAATTAATTAGAGAATTACTAATTTGACGTAATTAACAAATTAGAAATTATTATATTTTAATTAAAATAAATTAAATAAGATATTTGATTTATTTTATAAAGGGGTGTGACACTATTAAACTATAGTATAAAAGATTTATTAAAATAAGTAGGAATGAGTCTTTTAAGGCTAGCCAAACGGAGCCCTATTTGAAGTTGGGCAGTTAACCACGAATTGGAGTAACTGACCACAACTGCATCAGTTTTTTTAATTATATACGCTTTCCTTCTTTTATTTTGTTAAGTCTTTTATTTTCTAAGTCTGGCAAAGCTAATCACAAACAGAGATTGAGAAATTATTGAGGGAATTTATGAGTTGTGTGATTGAAGAATTAATTGAGAAGGGTTTCATCTCTACTTATCTACGCTTTGGGTAATCTCTTCAACCCAGTTTGTTTTATTCACGTCATTTAAAAGTTTTCATGAAAATGGCTTTCAAGTTCTGTTAAAATCTCTGTAATTGGAAATTGTATTGATTATGTGGATATATATGTGATAATATGTTAGCATGGCATGTTTTTATTATATATTGTAGATTTTCATATCATCAGTTTCATAAAATATTTCGTATATTGTTGCTTCAAAATTACAGAGTATAGAAATGTGGCCATATGGCCCTTACACGTAAATTTAATACGTCAATCATATGTTGTCCCTAAATTTTACACTTTTATATAATTATGCATGTTAAAACGAAGAAAACAAACTTCGAATGGACATATTTGGTGTTTTAACGAACCCTTAGTGTTAATTTTCATGTTTTGTGTTCAAAACTTTCAAGAACATCAAGAACAATAAAATTACATGTTTTGATTCTATAAATTATGTGTTTAAACTTGTTAAAATCATGTTAGAAAGGTTGGGTAATGATCATATATGAATTATAGTATATGGGTATGCTTAAATTAATGTATGGACAAGAAAATTGGAAGTTATGGCTCTGTTCTGTGTTCTTCACAGAACGTATAGTTGAAATTGGGAGAGATTTTTTTTGGCCTAATTTGGTTGTGTACTGCAAAAATGCAGAAATTGATTCTGGGTATAACCTCGCTCCCGGCGGGCGTTTCAAAACTAAATTACCCCGCCCCGGCGGGCAAAAAAAATAAAAATTAAAATTAAAATAATAATTAATCAAAATATTTATCAAATAAAATAAATATTTTAGTTGAAATATTTATGGAATAAAATAAGTATTTGATAGAAATTATTATTAAACTATCTATCAAATAAAATAAATATTTTAGTTGAAATATTTATGGAATAAAATAAATATTAGATGGAAATTATTATTAAAATATTTATCAAATAAAATAAATATTTTAGTTGAAATATTTATGGAATAAAATAAATATTTGATGGAAATTATTATTAAAATATTTATCAAATAAAATAAATATTTTAGTAGAAATATTTATGGAATAAAATAAATATTCGATGGAAATTATTATGAAATAATTTATTCGAGTGTAATAATATTAAGGAAATGAAAGTATTCTAATTTAATTAAGTAATTAAATTAGAAGGGTAATGATTTGTTAAATAAAGTGGAGTTTATATTAAATAATTAAGTGAAAATGTAACTAATAAATATCGTGAATACATATGATATGTGTGTAGAATTTGTGGTGAGCGGAAGTAGTAATTGTTTAGCCTACGCACGAGGCAAGTTTCCTAACCCTACTCGTTAACACTGTATAAGTTTATAAATTTATCTCTTTACATCGAGCAAATTCTCGTTATTATTGATCAAGTCCATTTTGTTATATTAAAGTTTATTAGTCTTTCCAAAGTATGATTCTGTTATACAATACTTATTCTATTGTATATCCATTGGGATTGCTATTCAATTTAAATATTAGTTATTGTTGAACCTTGTTAGACTAGTGAACCCTTAATGATTCGACTAGTTCATAGTTGATGAGCGTTCTAAATTTCAGAACCCTTGTTAAATTATCCAAACCAAACTTACTTTGGTGCAGACTCTAATGTCAAATTGAGATGAACAACCCTGTATAAGGGATTACTTATTGTTGCCTAATTTTTGATAGCACTTTACCACGCAAGTATACGCGTTCAATTGTAATATTCAGCAAGCAAGGATATCGTTCCCACGAGGAAATAGACTAATATTTATCAATTACTAATTCTAATGCAATTAATCATATTTTAAACTAAGAAACTTTTGTTTGTGATTTGAAATTTAAACTTAACAAACTAATTAATTAAAATCAAAATTTCACAAGAATAACTGCAGATTTAACATGTTAAGATTACAACTTCCCTTGGTATTTCATTTAAACTAACTTACTTCCCATTTAAAATAAATCAATTAACATGAATTATTATCCAAGAATGCTTTATGAATATTCACGCACTTCTTCCAAAGACACGTGAACAAATCCTCCTAAATCCAATCTTTAAGATGCAGAATTACAAGGAACACCCCAGTTAATCAACTCACTATATTCCTATGTGAATCAAGTTAATTAGGGTTTACGTACAAATTCTTTCAATGGATACAAAAGACACATAGGTATATTCCTATCCTACACGCTAATCATATTAACCCTATTCAGATTATATAAACAGATGTTATCATATCCAGATCTCAATCTATACTCCATCTTCCAATTTTATATAGATTATCACAGTAATTATTGGCCAAACAATTAATCAATAAACATAAGATATAATAAACAATTCAATAAAAACCAACTTTCATTCAATGGGAAGCTTGCAATTCAAACTACATACCAAGTTCCGTTGCAATCTTAATTAAAATTTAGTTCATGATAATTGAATGTAAACTAAGAATCCACAATTGAATAATCATTAAAAGATAAAGATAGAAGAAGATGAGAAGAAATAATCTATTGTCAGTAGACTTGACGCTCCCTCCTTGCTACTACTTCAAATCTTCAATGGTCTCTAAGTTGCTTCAATCTCCAAATCTAATTAGAACTAGGGTTATGTTCTAATCTAAAGGAGTGTTTAATCTAGTCTAATCTATGTAATCCCCCCTTATTTTATGCCTTACATCATGTATTTATAGGTTACAAGTCTAATTTTTAACTTAGGAACAAACCCAATCCAATTTGGAGTCAAAAAGGTGTCAAAATTCGCCCAAAACGCGTCCAGGCCCGCACCAAGCCTTTTCCCAGCGCCCCAGCGCTGGGCTCGGCACTCAAACTCTGCTTCCTAGTGCCTAGGCGCTTGATTTGGCCTTGGCTGGACCGCCTAGGCGCTTGCTCCTTTGTCTAACATTTTCTGCACCGACGTCGTTTGGGAAAATGGCCATAACTTCTTCGTTCGAACTCCGATTTAAATGATTCAAGATGTTCTGGAAAGAGGAGAAGTAGATCTACAACTTTCATTCTTAAAGTTTTGCGAAATAATATCCGGAACTATAGTCAAATTGGCTCTGAAGTGACTACTGTGTAAATGGCAAGCCGAAAACGCGAATCTAGCCACCCCAAACATCGATCCAAGTAACTTTTGTCCCAATTCCTACAAAACAATATAAAACATGCATGAATAGACACAAACACATAAAAACATCCTAAAAGACTTGAGAACAACAATAAATTAAGCTTGAATGTATCCAATTCATGTGTATAAAACTCACTCATCAAATACCCCCAAACTTAAACATTTGCTTGTCCTCAAGCAAAAACACAAAAATCTTATACAATGCAATGTAATGAAACTAATCTATATGCCTACGAATCTAACAGTAATGACAGAAACAAGTCTATTTAACCGGCCTTAGAGAAATCAAGTAAACATAATAATATATCATATTTAAACAAATCAGTAATTTCTCAATCAATCATCAAATCTTATAATGTTATCACTGATATAGTGCGTGTGTGCTCCACAACAATGTTAACTGCTATAAATTCAAATTTAAGACATAATAGATATCTTCGAAGGCATCATACAGTGCAAATTCACAAAATTCACGAACAAGCTAGATCCAACTAAAGTCAAACATCCACCAAGTTCAAGAGTCCAATCCGGGATACTTATGCTTTACTTTTCATCACGGGGGCTTTTTTCTCTTTTCCCGTTTTATTATATTTCTTTTTTTTTCCTTTTTTTTTAACCATGACTGTGCAATGTCTCATTCCATTAGGCTAACAGTGTCACCCCTTAGCGAGCTTTCGACCAACGACTCCCAGACCATATAAGACCTTAGGGCGCTAGGTTTTAAGATACCCCTTCGGGCGTATTTACTCAAGTAACAAAGGCTCCAAAACAAAACTAGTCACGGTAATTTTTATTTTATTTCTTTCTTTCTTTTTCTTTTTTTTTAACGAAGCTTATATATCCCAAATTTTCCCCCCAAACTTAAGTTTTTATCAAAATTTAGCCATCTCCGCCTATTCATGTCTTTCATTCCTTCACATTAGTATTATCCTTAAGAAATCTATTATGTATCAATTTAAACTTAATCAGTCAAAATATCTGTTATTAACGTACTAACCTTAATTATACCAGTTTTAAACAGGAAAAGATTCAATTCATAACAAGAAATCACATCAAAGCCTGAATATTCAATACTATACTTATCTACTTAACTCAAGTCTCATCATTGGCCAAAATAGACTTTTACTATCTAACAGTTGGAATCATACAAATATAAACTAACTATAACAAACATAGTAAACTAACTACTATTTTTGCGATTTTTAATTTTTTTTTTAAACAAAAAAAAACTGAATGCAAAAACTAAATGTAAATAACCCGAAAACATAACGAACTACAATGTAAATAACTAACTACATGCAATACGACACTAAAATGCCCCCAAACTTAAACTAAAAATTGTCCTCAATGACTGAAATAGAAAAAATTAAAGCAGAGGACTTCCCTGAAAATATAGCAATCGTCCTCCTTGCCCGCTAAGTTTGGAGAATATGCTAAGCACATGGAATAAATTGGGCACCACACTTGAATTTGACTTGAATAACCTGTAAAACCATGATAGAAGCAATTTTATTAAATCCTAAATAAATGCAAATTCAAAACTACTAATATAAAACTTAATAAAAACTAAAAATAAAAATTAAACATGGGTTGCCTCCCAATAAGCGCTTGTTTTATAGTCTTTCAGCCTGACTTTTTCTGGTCAATGCTATCCAATTCCTCTTCGAAAGTTGAGGAACCCTCCATCCATCGGAAATAATATAGCTTTTGGTAGGTTCCCATTTGTGATAGCCATCGAGTTAAAGTCACCTAGCATACTTTGTTTAAATATATGCCCAATTGAGAATGTTGAATAGCTAGGTGCTTTTTCGTCCGTTGAGCCTATGATTCGATTGGGGCTTTGAGGCTTGGCAATAACAACTGGTTCTTCTTCTATCTTTTCCTCCTCATCCCACCATGGCTTCACATTTGTAGTAGCTCTCATGTCATAAAGAGCCTTGCCGACGACATGACTACCAATTGGACAAATGATTGCAAATCTAACCGGATCCTTAAACTTTGGTGGAGAAAATATATGGGGCACTATCAAAATCGGTTCATCTATGTCAGAACTCAAGGCTAGATCTTTGGCGACCTTCTTTTCCTGCTCCCTACTTGTCTCCTCCCTTTCCATATCCTTTTCTTTTGGAACATCCGATTCTAGATTTAGCATGGGCAATCCATCAGTCTCAGGAACCATGTTGCTTGACACTTCACCTTGAGGGCGATTGATGATGGCGTTGAAAAGTTGTCCCACCTGGTTCTCAAGATTTCGAATCGACATCTCCTGACTATTCGTCTTCTCCTCAATCAAAACCATGAACTTGGAAATAAGTCCTTCCAAGTTTAAAATCCTTTCTTCTTCATGATTAGGGAGTTGAACTTGTAATTCAGGAGTGTATGATTGGCATGGAGCAAAGGGTTGGGCTAGATTGTCATCGCTCCATGAAAGATTTAGTGGATTCTCCCACTCATGATGATAATTACTAGAATAATCATAATTATTGGGATAATCGATGAAGTCACCACTATATTGTAACGACTCGAAACTGATGGTGCATTGATGACTCGGATGGTTTCCACCACAATACTCACATATCACCGCTACACTTTGAATACGTTGTGCTGATAAAGCATCAATCTTCCTTGAAAGTGTCCCAAATTGTGCTAACAATTCATCGAGTCCATAATTCTTTGCCTCCCTTGGCCGAGTCATTCTCGAATATAGCCAATGATAGTCATAGTTGTTCATGGTGCCTGAAAAGGAATTAGACTAGAGACAAAAAAAATAAAAAAAAATAAAAAAAATGTTTAAATTAAGATTAATTTTATTGAATTTAATAATGACAAAATATTAAACTAACTTCCCCGGCAACGGCGCCAAAAACTTGTTGCCTAATTTTTGATAGCACTTTACCACGCAAGTATACGCGTTCAATTATAATATTCAGCAAGCAAGGATATCGTTCCCACGAGGAAATAGACTAATATTTATCAATTACTAATTCTAATGCAATTAATCCTATTTTAAACTAAGAAAATTTTGTTTGTGATTTGAAATTTAAACTTAACAAACTAATTAATTAAAATCAAAATTTCACAAGAATAACTACAGATTTAACAGGTTAAGATTACAACTTCCCTTGGTATTTCATTTAAACTAACTTACTTCCCATTTAAAATAAATCAATTAACATGAATTATTATCCAAGAATGCTTTATGAATATTCACGCACTTCTTCCAAATACACGTGAACAAATCCTCCTAAATCCAATCTTTAAGATGCAGAATTACAAGGAACACCCCAGTTAATCAACTCACTATATTCCTATGTGAATCAAGTTAATTAGGGTTTACGCACAAATTCTTTCAATGGATACAAAAGACACATAGGTATATTCCTATCCTACACGCTAATCATATTAACCCTATTCAGATTATATGAACAGATGTTATCATATCCAGATCTCAATCTATACTCCATCTTCCAATTTTATATAGATTATCACAGTAATTGTTGGCCAAACAATTAATCAATAAACATAAGATATAATAAACAATTCAATAAAAACCAACTTTCATTCAATGGGAAGCTTGCAATTCAAACTACATACCAAGTTCCGTTGCAATCTTAATTAAAATTTAGTTCATGATAATTGAATGTAAACTAAGAATCCACAATTGAATAATCATTAAAAGATAAAGATAGAAGAAGATGAGAAGAAATAATCTATTGTCAGTAGACTTGACGCTCCCTCCTTGCTCCTACTTCAAATCTTCAATGGTCTCTAAGTTGCTTCAATCTCCAAATCTAATTAGAACTAGGGTTATGTTCTAATCTAAAGGAGTGTTTAATCTAGTCTAATCTATGTAATCCCCCCTTATTTTATGCCTTACATCATGTATTTATAGGTTACAAGTCTAATTTTTAACTTAGGAACAAACCCAATCCAATTTGGAGTCAAAAAGGTGTCAAAATTCGCCCAAAACGCATCCAGGCCCGCACCAAGCCTTTTCCCAGCGCCCCAGCGCTGGGCTCGGCGCTCAAACTCTGCTTCCTAGCGCCTAGGCGCTTGATTTGGCCTTGGCTGGACCGCCTAGGCGCTTGCTCCTTTGTCTAACATTTTCTGCACCGACGTCCTTTGGGAAAATGGCCATAACTTCTTCGTCCAAACTCCGATTTAGATGATTCAAGATGTTTTGGAAAGAGGAGAAGTAGATCTACAACTTTCATTCTTGAAGTTTTGCGAAATAATATCCAGAACTATAGTTAAATTGGCTCTGAAGTGACTGCTGTGTAAATGGCAAGCCGAAAACGCGAATCTAGCCACCCCAAACATCGATCCAAGTAACTTTTGTCCCAATTCCTACAAAATAATATAAAACATGCATGAATAGACACAAACACATAAAAACATCCTAAAAGACTTGAGAACAATAATAAATTAAGCTTGAATGTATCCAATTCATGTGTATAAAACTCACTCATCACTTATACGTTAGCGTTAAGATATTGTGCACAGTATGGTACTAAGGGCTGATCTCCTTAAGTACGAGAAGAAGAATCCATAGTCTTATGACTGTTAAAGGTTTCAAGTATAAACATTTGACAACCTAGGACATAGTTCAAGGTCTTATGACCCTCAGAAGTTCTTTTGATTCTTGTTAATCATTCTTGATTCAAAACCCGAGTTTTCCTATTTCAGAAGCCTTTGATTCATTCACATGTTATTATTTTATTGTTGTATTGTTATACATGTGGGCAATTGTGGTCACTTTTGCGTAATAATAACATTGCAGTTAAGAACGAAAGATCCGACGAGCCTTCTACTAGTACAGGCAAGGGAAAGATTAACAAGTGATGAAGACTTGTTGTTTATGAGATTATGTATTTATGTTTCAAACTTGATGTTGTTGAAGACTTGTTGTTTATTTATGATTCCGCATAGATGTTTAAGGTTAGTTTAACCTGGGATTGTATTGGTTATTATTCAGATGTCGTAACGCCATAAGGGGAAGATTTATTTCTATCTATTGCATGGTTTGTTTTATTATGTGTAGATAGATAGATGATATTTGTATAGTGAACACCGAATCCCGCAGAAATGGAAGTACCTGGATTTGGGGGTGTCACATGTATCAGGGTTTCTTATCAATCGTTAGGGTTTTCTAACTGAACGTCGAGGTTCTTAATATATTATTAGGGTTTGTGACTGATATAATTTATCCGGTAAACCCTTGACCCTTAACCACATACTGTACACATATATGACCATATACATAAATATTATTAACACTATAAACCTTCACCAACAGTTTTTAAACTCACAAAATTCATTCCCAAACAAATACGTTCACTTATTTTCTGTCTAGGTCTATTATTTAACCTCTATTCAATATTTTAAGATTTTATTAAATTGTCTAAATTCTCGTGTTGTCACAGTTGACCGACCATGACTTTTCAAATCTGGGTAACCCAGAAAGTCTTTATCAGTGTCTGACAAGGTTTTGCAAAGCATGAATCTGTCAGATGTTAAGTCGTTTGTCTATGTTGTTATATCTAAGTTGTAGTTTGTTATGTGCACTATGGATATATGCCTTTAGATCCCTTAAATCACAAATAGATTGAATATAGTGGATGGTCAAAGTAGACTGTTCGAGCACGAAGTTGATTTCTGGAAAACCCAGAAAATCCCAAGAAAACCCAAAAATTTCTGACAACGTTTAGCAGACCCTAGATCTTGCTGTGTTTAATGTATTTGGTCATGTTAGTGTTTGATTTGTGTAGAGTAATATGTGGACTATCTATCCATGTTATTATAACACCAAAATCAGAAACAGAAACGAAATTAATCATGGTCAAAGTAGGGTTGACCATACTGCCAGATGAAGATTCTGGGCAACCTAGAATCTTCAAAGGCAATTTTTTGCCCAGTACTTTGACCGGCTCAAATATTGAGATGGTGTTGTTGTTATGATGATGTTATGTAATATATTTATTCATTGACATGTTGTCTACAAATCGGAATCACTAGATCACACAATCAAGGTACAGAATGCGAGTTATAAGGATCTAAAAGTATGAACATGAACTGTTCTTCATTTATGGGTAACCCAGAAATGAAGAACAGCCTCTGACAACAACTTTGAGAGATTATATCTCTTTGTTGTGATCTATTATGGCCATGAAAACAGTTTGTGGTTGTAGTATTACATGAATACTACATCCTTAAAACTTTAGCAGCCTAGAAAACGTAAGGATCAAAGAATTACAATTGGTCTAACATGGTACCTTATTAACTGACTATGAAGATCTGGGCAAGCTCAAGAACACCTATAGCGATAGTTTCATCGCTATAGGGTCCCTTTAGCGACAATTAATTTCTGAAAATTATTATTTTATTAAATAATTAGAGAAAATTAGTTTTAAATTATTAAAAATGAAAAATAAATTATTAAAAATTATTTTAAAGCCTAAAAATTAGTTTTTAATAATTTTGAATATATTTGATAGATATTTAATATTAATGGAATAATAAAGGTATTTAATTTATTTAATTTTTATATGAAATAAATTATTTAAAAATGATTTTAATACTTAAAAAATCATTTAAAATTATATTATAGTATAAGAAAATATTTGAAGTTATTTTTAATGACTTTTAATATTTTGTGATGAATTTCATTAATAAATTAATATTAATGATACTTAAGTTATTTAATAAATATATTAAATAAATTATGAAAAATAGAATTAATGATTTAAAAATCATATAAAAATGATTTAAAGGTTATAAAAATATTTGAAGTTATAAAATATAACTTTTGATATTTTGTCAAGAAAAATATTAATATTTTAATATTACTGATATTAGATTTATTTAATATTTACAATAAACAAATTAGTTTTAAAATGATTTTAATATTAGAAAAATCATTTTAAATGAAAATAAAGAGTTTAAAAACATTTTCAATATTTAAAGGTAAATTTCATTAATAAATTTAATATTAAATGATATTTGATTTATTTAATAATTATATTAAATAAATAGTTTTAAAATGATTTTATTAATTTAAAAAATCATTTAAAAAGGATATAAATGAATTAAAAATATTTTAAGTTATACTTAATGAATGATGCCCCCAAAATAGGTATACAACACCCATTCTGAGTCGCCAAATACATGGTACAGAAAGTAAACTACAACTTCAATAATACAATTGTCGTGCAAAATACGACAACACATATTGTGAGTTTAAATACAAATATTATCTTCTAGACAATATAAACACTCAAATAAGTCCTCATTACAATTATTCATACACTATTTTACAGAAATAGTGAGGACTGCTAAAATATCTTTCTAGAACCATCACTCCATACCCCGACTCGATCCTGCAATGTTCTCACCTCCTGAGAAGAAAAATGGAACAAAAAGGAAAAGGGTGAGCTCAACTAGCCCAGTAAAGAATATTATGACTAAGATAATATACAACACATTATCATTAGTCTTCAACAGGGAAAAATCTGATAGAGTATAATAGACAACAAGTTTTAGATCAACAAATGCAGCGAAAACAGCAATCCATTAGAAAAGTCACGTAGAGAATGAATTCTACTATCTTCTAAGATTTAAAAGTCCATCATCAATATTTTATCTCTGTAACATCAATCAATATACATCTTTAATTAAATATTCATCTTTGCACTACAGGTCAAAGATATTCATTTATATCACCAGTCGGTCATGTTCATCTCAACACCTATTCATCTTTGCACTACGGGCCAAAGATATTCATCAGTTAATCATTCATCTTTGCACTACAGGCCAAAGATATTTAATAATATCATAATTTAAGACTGAGGATGATGAAAAATATTTTAAAGAAAACGAATCTAGTGAGACAAAAGAATAAATATTAGGGATTCATATAACAGTTTATCCAAGATCATTAATACTTCATAATAACCAATTGTGAAGTAGAATTCAAAAATAAAGATCAAAATATGGATACAATCAAAGATAGTAACCATAATAGACATCTTGGACAAAAAGGAAAAAATTCAATTTTTGGTGAATAGTGCCGCATTCGTGAATAGTGTTGTATACGTGAATAGTAATCCCGACACAAAAAGTTCCAAATTTAATGAAAAAATTCAAACCAATATTTCGACATAATGATATTGAAGAAAATAATATCATTTAAGAAGAAAATAACATCCCTTACCTCAAAATAACAATACCTCTTATCAGAATATCGGATTTTAAGCTGAAGGAAACTTGTACCGAACAGCAACTCTCAAAGTATCAAAATACTCATAAAAATATGCTCAATAATCTAGAGAGAAAGAAAACTTGCTTCTGGTATGATTTTAAATTCTAACCTAAGCGTCTATTTATAGGAAAATGCTAGAACGCCATAAGAGACTAAAATAATAAAATAATATTATTTCTCATTCTTTCTTCTATGCATGCATCAATTGAACAAGCTAGCCACCAATTCTGAAAAATTTCAGCAGCCCGTGTGCATTCAACACCAACCAAAAAGTGGGTCCCATCCATAATTTAATAAAAATCATTTTATTTTTCGAAACTTCAATAATTCATAGAAAATAGCCCGTTTATCAGAAAAATATGAATTTTATGTCCATTCCACACGAAATCAAATTCTCTACAACTTTGTAGCTTTGAGTTTTTCCAAATTTCAAACAGAAAATATCTGAAATACACAAATGGGTGATTTTTAATACCTTCATTCCAACAAAATACTGATAAAACACCTTAGCATTAATTTCTTCATTTATAACCACATAAAATAAATAAATCCATCATTTATATTCACAACAAATGAATATTTTCTTATCATATAAATCAATAATTAATTATTCAGATATAATATTACAGAATCATAATTATGACAACCAGGCCGTTCCCAGGAAAGAGAGGGCTTTCCAATAAGGATATCTCCTTACTTGCGCGCAATTAGGTGACCAAACCTATCCTTGACAGAACTTTCTAGACATTGCCAATAATGCTATCTAATAATATTATTCAAATAATATAAATTATTGATCTGATAATGGGAAATACTGTGCAATGACATTATTGAAACAACAATAATATAAACTATCAACGCATCAATTATTGAATCAATAAAATAAAATATTGAACAGTAACTATTGTAATAATTATTAAGTAGTGCCTTATTACGTAAGAATCAATAATTCAATAATATTGTGTAATACCGTGTGCAACCACGCGTATTACTATATTTTAACCACCAGGTATTCCAACAGTGTTAACGGTAACAATTACACCGTTATTCATAAAAACTCATACTTTGTCGTTTTCTTTCATCCAACCATTCTTCGTTATGGGGCCCACAAATGGTTGCATCGTTGTACGAATATTCCCCGACAACAAGAATATTCCACGACCAAACGAATATTCCCCGACAGAAATGAATATTTTATAACCACTTGCTTATTTTATAAAATTTGCACATTTCACCCATAACTAAAATATTATATCAAATTAACACCTTATTAATTTAGAATAATGCATAGAGAAAAATTCAATTTTATTTATAATAAGTTGGGGTCTTACATAATGACTTTTAATATTTTGATACATTAATATTTAAATATTAATTGTAATTATTTAAAAATGAATTTTGATGTTTTAAAAAATCATTTAAGGGTAATAGTGATACTTTAAAAGTAATTTAAGTTATTATAAATAACTTTAAGAATTTGGCAATGGTTTCATTAATAATTTAATATTAATTAAATATTAATGATAATAGGATTATTTAATATTTAAATCATTTTATAATGATTTCGGTTTTTGAAAAATTATGATAAAATTATAATAATTATTTAAAAAATTATTATAAGGCTATGAAAAATAATATGACTGATATTTAAATTATTTAAACTACAGAATAGAGTTTTAAACTCGATAATTACCCGATAAAGTTGTTAATACACCAAAATATTTTAGAAATTAATCTGGACTTAGACAGTTTGACTGTATTATTGTTTGTTTCGAATACAATGGCTGATATAACTATGTGATAATGTGATTAGGTTATGTGTTGACTGCAAATAGCAGTACTATATGTTATAGTAAGTTATTCTAATCGATAGAATGATCTTAATAATGATAGGTCTCGGTATAAAAGATAAAACTAAGTTGCGTAATTGTAAGCAGCAGACCAGGAAAGTATCATACCTTTGCATTTACTTTATGCAATGGACATAAGTAAGAAATTTTCAGAATTATATTATCGTTGTGCCAGATTATTCACTCTACTGTTATCGATTATGTATCCAATCATTTGTATTCATACAAGTTCTTAAATTATCTGATCATTATTTATCAACACAGTATTATTGTATAATCCAGATATTTAGTCTGTTCGTTAATTTCTAAATATGGTTATACAAGTGTCCACACTTGGATAATCATCGTATTTAATCACATGTTGATACATACCTATTGATTTCCAGTATGTATACATTAATTAAAAGCCGTCTAAGCTATTTGACCCGGCTAGACACAGATTTAGAAATATCGTTGAACATGATAGAACTTTATTTTATCCAACCAAATTATTTTGGTTTGGATTCCCGAATAAGTATGAACATCCCGAATCTGGGAAACTTTTATGTGCCTAAGGTGGATATGTTGAACGAAAATATCATTCTTATATGTAGTATTGATCAATACAGGGCACATTGGGCAGATCACCCTCGCGCCCGTAAGTTATGATGGTTTGCGGATGAAGTTCTGCTAAACCTTAGAGAAAATTAAAAATAATGTTCATAGTCTGTCGACTGATCTTCATTTATAGTCAGTACGTAGTTTCATAAATTTGATATAGATTTGAAATGTTGTTATTATTGGTTCAGCTTACTTCACAACTGTTGATTCGTTGTAGAAGTGCCTTTCAAAGAAAATATTTAATCCTTTCAGCTAATATTTATTGTTTCTATTACTTGTTGGGCACTCAAATGCTCATCATTGCTTAATTTAAATATTTTCAGCTAAGTGTGAACAACCAGAAGGTTCGGCCAAGAATAAAAGTAAAGGAAAATTTGATGAATGAATAGTATTCTATATATTATGTAATAGTTTGGTTTTATTAAGATAAGGATGATATTTATTATTATCATGTATTGTAATGAATGTAGTAAAGGTTGCGTACTTGGGATTAGACTATGATATATGTAAATTAAGTTTGGTATTTATATTATTATTATTATTAGTAGTATTATTTCCTCTTATAGAAATGGTATCGTAAAGCAGTGAGTTTGGGTTTTAAGTACCTGAATTTGGGGGCGTTATAATATGGTATCAGAGATTTAGGGTTAGAAACCTTAGGTGGGATAGACCTTAGGTGTGAGACCCCGAATTTTATGAAATAAAAGTATTCAATTTTTCTATTTTGGTAAATAGTTAAATTGATGAAAGTTTAAAGTTAAGTGTCATATTTAAAAATTTTTCAAAGTAAGCAAGTTGTCATAAAATAACCGGTAGTAAAAGTACAATAATACGTGTGATTGCATAGTAGCACACGGTATTGATTATTGATGCTTACGTTAGAAGTCACTCAGTTATACTCAATTATTGCTATAGTGATTGATGCATCATATCTCTCATATTATTGATTCGATTATTGTCATAGTAGCATCTGCACAATATGTTATATTATTAAATCAATAATTGAGACGATAAAGTTATTTATATTATTAAATTATAATATTTACAATGTCTAGAAGTTCTGTCAAGGAGAGGTTTGGTCATCTAATTGCGCGCCAATAAAGAGAAATCCTTATCGGAAAGCCCCCTCTTTCTTGGGAACGACCTAGTTGTTAAATATTGTGAGTTATAATATTAATGATGAATGTTATTAAAAATCGAAGTTGAGTTCGGAGTTGAATTTGGAGACGCGAACATGATATTTGAGTCTGGAACGATGAAATTAGTAAAAATAAATTATAAACACAAAATTTACTTGGGTTGACTTTTTGGTCAAAAAGTCAACAATTGACTTTTTCGGAAAAATTCAAACTTCGAAATTTCAAAAATGAATTTTTTGAGAAAAATATTTCCATTATGTTGGGATTGTTAGTGTTAGTGGAAATTGACATTTATTTTGATAATAATTGATGTCTGGAGGTTATATTGACCAATCGGGTAATTCACCGGATAAATGAGCAATTAATTACTATTAGTTCACATGTGTGTACTATTGATTCACATTCTTATATTATTAGGGGAGTTGGTACAAGATTAATAATACTTGCATGACTAAGTTAAAGATAGAGGTATAGATGGATGTATTATACTGTTATTTGTATTTTCACATGATTATAACTATTGAATCACATGATTGAACTATTGATTCACATTATTTACTATTAGGGGAGGTGGTGCAAGTTTGATAATACTTGCAGGACTAAATTAAAAATGAAAGAAAAGTTGGAGGTATTATACTGTAATTTTTTGAGCCCCAAAACGTACAATTATCGAAACTATATTTTTCTATAAATAGAAGCTCATTCTTCCTTCATTTCTCACCAATTCACTAAAGCTATAGAGCAATTATTATAGAGAAAAATTATAAAGAGAAAGAAAAAGAGAAGTCGACTACCTCTCTATTCCAGTATCCAGCTTTATTCTAAGGTAAGGGGTATTATTTCTTTCATTTTCATGAAGAGAGCTATTGTTATTCCATTCCTTATTATTATGTTGGAATAACATGTCTATGCGAAGTACCGCATACATGGTGAAATTCTTCTGCTATTCCATTCTTTATTATTCTGTTGGAATATCCTGTCTGTGCGTTCACGCATGACCTGGTTCCATTATTTATTATTCTATTGGAATAACATGTTTGTGCGGTCTATCGCATGCCTAGTAAAGTCTTATATTATTCCATTCTTTATTATTCTGTCGAAATATCATGTCTGTGCGTTTACGCATGACCAGGTTCCATTATCTATTATTCTGTTGGAATAACCTGTTTGTGTGGACTATCGCATGCATGGTGAATGATCCTTCGTATTCATTCCTTATTAAATTGTGGAAATGATCTGTTTACATGGATTACCGTGTGGCGAGTTAAAATCCATTTGCAGTTTTGTAATTTTTCGGACATTTAAAAATTCTAGAAAAATTTGGGAGGATATTATGATAAGTTTTCTAACATCTCCAAGTGGAATCACTGAAAGAGGAGTTATAGATTTTTGTATGGACTATTTTTAACAAAGCACGAAAAAGTGAAAAAGGAGAAAAAGCTACTGCCCAAAATTTTGTAAGGGTTGTTTCGGCCACTTAATGTGTGAGAAAAATTCCGGCCTTTTGGGACATGGAAATATATGGTATAAAGTACCTCTTGTCCAAAAAGGAGTTCATTCCGACTTAAAATGAGTAAGTTATGACTATTTCAATATTTAGGTTTTTCTGACGAAAAACGCTATAACCGGAGTTCTATAACTTCGATGACCATTAAATTTAAACTTGAAGCTCATGTTAACATGTGTAAGATCCTGCCAAGATTTGGAAATTTTTGGAGTTAAACTTGAGGTAGCTAATTTCTTAAGGAATTAATTAGAAATTGATTTTTGAAAAATACTTAAGGGAGTTGAAAAATTATAAAAAAAATACTTGTTGTGTATGAAATATATGTATATATGTTTGGACAAAGGATGGAAAAATAATAAGTTGATTTGGTAATTTTCATGAAAATGGTTTAGTTACGAATATATGAGTTAAATATGTTATATGAAGTTGAAAAATTGGTAAATAAGATTTTATGGCTTGAAAATCCAATATAAGGTATATGCAAATTTTTGATGAGGGATTTGATCATTGGTGATGAAATCTTATGAGTATGGCATTTTTGAATGATTAAATGTATTATTTGGTAAAGTGTAAACAATTAAAATAAATTGTTTTTAAGTTTAAGAAATGATTAAAATATTGTTATAATATTAATGATATTAGATTATGAGATTATTAAGTGATTGATAACATTGGGATATTTTTGAACCCTGGATAAATTATATCATGCTTATATTGTGTTGAAAGTCATCTGTGGCTTACGTACATAGATGGACTTGGTATGATTATGACTAGGGATTATTCGGTATAATCATGACCGTAATGTTACAAATGATGTGGTAAAAGTCATCTTTGGCCCGTAGTGCTTAGATGGACTTGGTAAGATTATAACCAGAGATTATTCGGTATAATCATGACCATTGTTGAAAACACGAAATACCTTGGCCCGTAGTGCATGGATAATTCGTGGTCGTAATACTAATGAATATCCTTGGCCGTAGTGTAGGGATGATTCGATGATGTGGATTAATTATTAGTTGAGTCTCAGCGATAACATATTGATAATACACTTTTAATTCGTAGAAGATAGTAGATATCATGCTCTACTTGACTCTTCTATATACAATTGTATGTCTTTGGCTTATAGACAAAGATGAATTGTTGATAAATATCTTTGGCCCGTAGTGCAAAGATAAATTTATTAGTACGATTATGAACAAGAATTATGATTTGGTATAACTATGCTTTTTGATGTTTCAGGTGAAGATAGGCGATGAAAATTATCTTTGTCCTGGGTGCGAAGAGGAATTTAGAATCACAATTATGATTATGAGTTATTCATATGAGTGTGGTCAAGAATTGTTGATTGATGTTACAGGAAAAAAACATTATTGGTGGACTTTTAACATGGAGAAGATAATAGACCTGGTGGTTTATTTGACTCTTTTAATGGATTGTTCGTTCCGCTGCAACTACGGTTGAAAAGTTTTATCATCTACCATATGTTCTAAATCTCTGATTTATTACTGATAAAGGCTATCGATGATGTAAATGATATTCTTTACTGGGCTAGTTGTGCTCACCCTTTTTTCTTCACAATTCCTTTCAGGTAATAAGAGTGTATCTGGGTCGAGCGGGGTTAACAGGAAAATAGAACGGTGGTCTATAGCTGTTGAGTTTCTCCCTAAATAGTAAGAAAATAATTTTATTGAGAACTTTAGATAAGTGTGTTGTATTGTATATGTCATTTGATATTTAATTTTGGTGAACCGAATAGGGTGAGGTGAACCCAACTTTGGAAGGGTGTTTTGCCACTATCATACAAGATGTCTAATGACACACAACCTCGTGTTATCATAAGATAGGGTTATGCACATCTACTTGCTGAGTATATCTACGAGCACTACCTATATATTCTTGGAGTTTATTTGAAATATAATTCTCACTTGGAGACAACAGAGAAAATTATATGTCAAGAGAAGACTCACCATTGAAAAGAAGATGATAGAAATCTTCTTGTTTTACTTTGGGGACTATTGGGTCAACCAAGGATAATTCTATGGACATATGATATCTATCATAACCTAGACGCATGGCCTCCTATGTACGAAGGTTTCATTGAGTATTTTCCAAAGATTTTAATTTCTAAAACAGTTTTTGATTGTACTTTTATGTAAAGTACCATTGTAAGGTTGTGGTCGAGGCACCATGAGAGTTACATACATTTGTATTAAAACTCACAGTTTAACTGTGGTCGTATTCTGCACCACAGTTCAACAGTTGTATAAATTAAGTTTGTATTTGATTTTTATAGTATGATATCTGGTGACTCAGAATGGGTCGTGTGGACCTATTTTGGGGGCATCACATTAGGTTATAACCTTTGGATAGAGGGAAACGTTGAAATACAAATGACTCATATAGAGTTTATAATGAGATGAATTGGATAAATTCATCGTCAAACAAAATAAAAGATAACTTATATAAAACTATTATTTGGTGTGTGTATATATTATATGCTAATCAAGATAATTTGTGTGTAGATGTCACGTGGAAAAGGATTAGGATACCCTCGGATAGAAAAGAAGGAGTCAACCTCTGTAATTGAGCCAATATCAAAGCCAATGGTTGAAATAGAGGCTCACTTGGAAAGCAACCTTGTTAAAGTGGATATTGTAAAAAGGTGTAGTACCTGACCCAGAAATAATAATATAACTGATAGGTAGAGTATAGTTAAAGAATATATGGTCAAGCTCGAGTTCTTAAACTCATATGAGTGTGGTGAGTTCTTAAACTCATAATGTATGGTAAGTTTGACGAACTTGGTATAGTTAGGTGTGAATAGATTATTGAGGATAATAGGAATATATAGATTACTAAGCAATTGATCCTTGCTAAAGGCGTAAGAAATAGATAGTATTAGTATTACTTGATTATGTATAAATTTATGATGTGTATATGATAGGTATGTCTGTGTAATGTAATATTTTGTATAAGTTGTGGCAGCGTATCCCGACTTCTGTGTCACAAAGGGATAGCAGATGTTTAAAGAAGTATGTTGTGACGCCCCCAAAAAAGGTATACATCACCCATCTTGAGTTGCCAAATACATGGTACAGAATACAAATAAAAACATAATTATACAAATGTCATAATGTCGTGTAAAATACGACATAACATAAGCTGAGAGTTTAAATAAGAATATTTCCTTCTAGACAATATCCACTCTCAATTGAGTCCTCATTATAATTATTATCACACTATTTCACAGAATAGTGAGGATTACTAAAACAACCATCTGGATTGTCAATCCGTTCCCCAACCAGTCTCAACTATATTCTCATTTCCTGAAGAGAACAGTCAAAGAAAAGGGTGAGCTCAACTAGCCCAATAAGAAGTATTATGACTAAGATAATGCAAAATAATTTATCCTTAGCCTTCAACAGTATAACAACTGATAGAATGTAATAGATAAAAAGTTTTAGATCAACAATTACAGCGTAATAAGCAATCCATTAGAAGAATCAAGTAGAGCATAAAATCTACTATCTTCTATGATTTAAAAATTTTTCAACAATTTTATCGATGAGACTCAGCTTAATAAATAATTCACATCATCGAATCATCCCAGCACCACGGCCAAGGATATTCATGTAATCATCAATGGGCATGATTATACCGAATAATCCCTGGTCATAATCATACCAACAACTGTCCATCAATGCATTACAGGCCAATGAAGTCTTTTACCACATCATTCATTACATTACAGTCATGATTATACCTAATAATCCCTGGTCATAATCATACCAAGTCCATCTATGCACGTAAGCCAAAGATGACATTTATCACCATATAAGCATGAGGATGATGACAATGATATAAGAATTCAATAAAACAAGTTCAAGGATAAATTTTAAAGATTTATAATTTAATTTATCCAGAATTCAATAATGTTCAAATTGTCAACATGATACTGGTTTGTGGAGTAAAATTCAAGAATGCTCAGAAGAATATTTCCATGAAAAGATACTGGATGAAGCGCAAATATCAAGGATAATCTACTAATTTTATGGAGTATAGAAGCCAAAACTTTAACCAAATGAGTAAAATAGAATATATAAAACTGTAAATGTATTTTCACTCGCCATGCGATAATCCACTTAGAAAGATCATTTCCACAATTTAATAAGGAATAAATACAAAGGGTCATTCACCATGCATGCGATAGTCCGCGTAGACAAGTTATTCCAACAGAATAATAAAGAATGGAATAACAGAAGAATTCACCATGTATGTGGTAGTCCGTGTAGACAGGTTATTCCAACAGAATAATAAAGAATGGAATAACAGAAGAATTCACCATGCATGCGGTAGTCCGCGTAGACATGTTATTCCAATAGAATAATAAAGAATGGAATAACAGAAGAATTCACCATGCATGCGATAGTCCGCGTAGTTAGGTTATTCCAACAGAATAATAAAGAATGGAGTAACAGAAGAATTCACCATACATGCGGTAGTCCGCGTAAAAAGGTTATTCCAACAGAATAATTAAGAATGGAATAACAACCCTTACGAGTATTGAAATAAAATAACTCTCTTCATAAATACAAAAGAAATAATACCCCTTACCTTAGAAGAAAATTGGATACTGGAATAGTGAGGTAGCAGACTTCTCTTCTTCTTTCTCTCTATAATTTCTCTATAATAATTGCTCTTGTGAGACTTAGTGAATTGGTAAGAATGACGGAAGAATGAGGTTCTATTTATAGGAAAATATAGTTTCGATAATTGCACGTTTTGGGGCTCAAAATATTACAGTACAATACCTTCATCTTTTCCTTCAATTTTAATTTAGTTCTGCAAGTATTATCAAACTTGCACCACCTCCCCTAGTAGTAAATCATGTGAATCAATAGTTCATTCATGTGACTCAATAGTATAATCATGTGAAAAAAATAATTATAGTATAGTACCTTCATCTATACCTCTATTTTTAATTTAGTCATGCAAGTATTATCAATCTTGCACCAACTCCCCTAATAGTAAATCATGTGAATCAATAGTACACACATGTGAACACATAGTTATAAGCATGTGAATTAATAGCAATTAATTGCTCATTTATCCAGTTAATTACCTGATTGATCAATATAACTTCCAGACATCAATTATCATCGAAATAAATGTCGATTTCCACTAACACTAATAATTCCCACACAATGGAACTATCAATTTCATCTTTAATCAACACGAACTTATTCGTCATTAATATTATAACTCATAATATTTAACAACCAGGTCGTTCCTAGGAAAGAGGTGGCTTTTTGATAAGGATTTCTCCCTATTGGCGCGTAATTAGATTATCTAACCTCTCCTTGACAGAACTTCTAGACATTGTCAATATTTCAAATAATATTATGAATAACTTTGTCGTCTCAATTATTGATTTAATAATATAACATAGTATACAGATGATACTGTGACAATAATTGAATCAATAATATGAGAGATATGATGCAGCAATTACTGTAGCAATAATTGAGTATAACGGTGTGACTTCTTACGTAAGCATCAATAATCAATACCGTGTGCTACTATGCAACCACGCGTATTACTGTACTTTTACTACAGGATAGTTCAACAGTTTTAATGGTAATACTTTCGCCGTTATTTTTATAAAAAGATAGTTCTTTCATTTTTTTACTATGACAATACTTTCGTTGTGGGGTCCACCAATGATTGTGCCGTCATACGGATATTCCCCGACAAAAAGAATCTTCCCCGATCAAACGAATATTTTATAGCAACTTGCTTACTTTGTAAAAATTTTCACATATCACCCTTAACTTTAACCTTTTATCAATTTAACCATTTATGAAATAAAATAATAATTATAAGAAAATTGAATACTTTCATTTTATAAAATTTGGGGTCTTATAATCTCCCCTCCTTATGAAATTTCACCCACGAAATTTACGTACGTACCTGGTATGCCGAAGAGGTGAGGATACCTTGACTTCATTTCATATTCCAACTCTTTAGGTATAACCTTTGAGTATAGAATATGATCATTCTTATCCAAGATTTTAACACGTATCTCTTCATACGTTAAATCTTCTGTTATCTCGTCCAGTTCTAATTCAATAATGTGGTTCGGGTCGTCCACATATTTACGTAACATCGATACATAACAAAAATGTTATGAACATACAACATACTTGGCGGTAAAACGAGTCTATAGGCCACAGTTCCTATTCGATCGAGGATTTCAAATGGGCCAAATAAATAGAGGGTTAAGATAATGCCTTCTTGAACCTTCTTCTTCATATTCATCAGATTTGGGTGTGTAGCTTGAGCGGCTTTAACTATATCGATTAAAGTCGATTCTACTCGTATATTTGTTATCTTCACGTGGGTCCCTAGATTCTTTTACTCTATCTTCATTATTTGTAAGTTATACGAAATGGGTTTTTGTGTTAACAACATCTCACTCGTAAATGTATACGATCTTATACTCAACGCGTCAACTACCATATTCGCTCTTCCACGATGATATTGAATGGTATAGTCATAATTTTCAACAGCTCGAGCCAACGTCTTTGGCGCATGTTACGTTTGTTTTAGGCAAAGAAATATTTGAGGGTTTTAGAAATGGGTTTTGTACTGGGGTCAATACAAAATTTGATTTCACACTCTAGGGTAGGCCAAGAAGTCTTCAGGAATACGTCAGGAAATTTATTAACAATAGAAATATTATTCAAAACTGTGACTCTCATCCCAAGACTTGGATAGCACATCACATTGATACCTATCAACTTACTATCTTCATTCACGGCGTCGCCTACGAAAAGTCTGGCTTTGGTGCATTCCACACAAGGAAGTCACCAGCGAAAGGCTCAGGGCTCTTTACTTATGGCTTAATAAAACAGTGATTGAATTTAGTGGTTTGGTTGCTTGAATTTGCATAACAGGTTGGTTAGGAATATGAAAGCTAACAAACTTACGAAAATAATCAATTTTGGCATGATGAGTAGTTAACCAATCGATTCCTAAAATCACATCAAGGGCAAGTATTTTCAAAGAGATAAGATCGACAGGTAACGTGAAAGTGTCGATTTGAATCAACAAGATTTATAAACAGTGGAGGTAACGAAGGTTTTTACTAACGAAGTTTCAACCAATAAGTCAAAGTCTAACTTCTCTGAGGTCAAATTTAAACGCTTAGCGCAAGCAAGAGAGATAAAAGAATGGGTAGAACCGGTATCTAATAAGGTATAGACTTCGCAAGAATTTATAAGTAACTAACCCGTGCTAACTTCGTTCGGGTTACTCGCTTTTTTGAGATGTCATGAAAAATGCTCTTCCTGAAACCACTGACTTTGTTTTGTCCGTATCCGCCTTTTGTGCCACTGTCCCAGCTGGACTTGATTTCACTACACGAAAAAATCGATCTAGGTGACCTTCTCTTCCACAATTGAAACATACTTTGGGTTGCTGCGTACAGTTTGGACTGATGTGTCCCTCCCCTCCGCATTTGTAACATACGACCGGCGGTCGTTCTCCTTCCTTAACAACAGGTGATGGTGTTGTTGTCTTTCCATCATTATTGAACCTCCTCTTCTTGAAATTTCCACTTCTATTACCTTGGCCATGATTACCACCAAAGTGGTTACCATTCTTAGCATGATAATTTCCCCCACGATGGTTATCATTGTTCCGATGGTCATTGCCACCAGTACGATTATTATCGTGTTGTTGGTCGTTGCCTTTTGGTTGTGCTGACTCATTACCATGCTCCAATAACTGATCCCTATTCACAACATCTGAATATAAACAAAGTTTGTGAGAAATGAGGTATTGACGTATATTGTGTTTCAAACCTCTTAGAAATATTTGCGTCATTCGCTCCTCATTATCGACCAAATGGGATGCAAACCAGGATAACTTTGCAAATTTAGCCTCGTATTGCGACACGGTCATATTGTTTTGCTCTAACTTGATGAATTCCACCTCCTTCATGTGACGAATACTTTCGGGAAAGTACTTGTCATTGAACAACTCTTGGAACTTCTCCCAAGACATCTTGAGTGCGTCAAGCTGGGTACGCTTTATAGATTCCCACCAATAATCTGCCTCTTCACGCAATATAAAGATAGAGAAGGGAACATTTTGTTCCTCTGAGCATTCCAAGACATCAAATATCTTGGTGATTTTCTTTATCCACGTCTCTGCTTTAAGTGGTTCTGGCTTTCCCAAAAACTCTGGTGGTCCCAGCTCCTTGAACTGCTTAGCGGTGACCATCCGAGAGTTGCCAGTGTTTCCACCTGCATTTTGAACAGGAGTCTCTCTTGCCTGATGTTGCATGAATTGCATAAAGCCTCTGAACATCCCATCGTTCATCATCTGATCGGTGTTGTTGTTTACATGAGGATTATTATCTTTCTGTTGCACATTATCCTGGGTATTGATCATTGGTGACTCAACGGTCTCATGTGCTTCATTGCTGATCTCAATATTTTCAGATGCCATTTTCAAACACTGTCACAAAACAAGGGTTAATTGACATGTCACATATTATCCCTATACTCGGACCGACCAATTAAATACAAAATAAACTTAGGTAGGTCATACTAGCGAAGGAATTCCCCGTCTCTCCCCTCCTAGTTCTTGTCTCACATCTCAGCCTGTGATCATATCCCTAAGCTTTGATAGCAACTGTGACTCCCCCAAAACAGGTATACATCATCCATCTTGAGTCCCCAAATACATGGTACAGAATACAAATAAAAACTTAATTATACAACTGTCGTGTAAAATATGACAAAATATAAGCTGAGAGTTTAAACAAGAATATATCCTTCTAGACAATATCCACTCTCAATGGAGTCCTCATTACAATTATTATCACACTATTTCACAGAATAGTGAGGACTACTAAAACAACCATCTGGACCGTCAATCCGTTCCCCGACCAGTCCCAGCTATATTCTCATTTCCTGAAGAGAACATTCAAAGAAAAGGGTTTGTTCAACTAGCCCAGTAAGAAATATTATGACTAAGATAATGCAAAATAAATTATCCTTAGCCTTCAACAGTATAACAACTGATAGAATATAATAGACAACAAGTTTTAGATCAATAACTGCAGCGGAATAAGCAATCCATTAGAAGAGTCAAGTAGAGCATAAAATCTACTATCTTCTATGATTTAAAAAGTTTTTCAACAATTTTATCGCTGAGACTCAGCTTAATAAATAATTAACATCAATGAATCATCCCTGCACCACGGCCAAGGATATTCATATAATCATCAATGGTCATGATTATACCGAATAATCCCTGGTCATAATCATACCAATAACTGTCCATCAATTCACTACAGGCCAATGAGGACTTTTACCACATCATTCTTTACATTACGATCATGATTATACCGAATAATCCCTGATCATAATCATACCAAGTCCATCTATGCACGTAAGCCAAATATGACTTTCATCACCATATAAGCATGAGTATGATGACAATGATATAAGAATTCAATAAAACAATTTCAAGGATAAATTTTAAAGATTTATAATTTAATTTATCCAGAATTCAATAACGTCCAAATTGTCAACATGATACTGGTTTGTAGAGTAAAATTCAAGAATGCTCAGAAGAATATTTGCATAAAAAGATACTGGATGAAGCACAAATATCAAGGATATTCTACTATTTCATGGAGTATAGAAGCCAAAACTTTAACCAAATGAGTATAATAGAATATATGAAACTGCAAATGGATTTTCACCCGCTATGCGGTAATCCACGTAGACAGATCATTTCCATAATTTAATAAGGAATGAATACGAAGGGTCATTCACCATGCATATGGTAGTCCGCGTAGACAGGTTATTCCAACAGAATAATATAAAATGGAATAACAGAAGAATTCACCATGCATGCGGTAGTCCGCGTAGACATGTTATTCCAACAGAATAATAAAGATTGGAATAACAGAAGAATTCACCATGCATGTGGTAGTCCGCGTAGACAGGTTATTCCAAAAGAATAATAAAGAGTGGAATAACAGAAGAATTCACCATGCATGCGGTAGTCCGCGTAGACAGGTTATTCCAACATAATAATAAAGAATGGAATAATAGAAGAATTCACCATGCATGCGGTAGTCCGCGTAGACAGGTTATTCCAACAGAATAATTAAGAATGGAATAACAACCCTTACGAGTATTGAAAGAAAATAATTCTCTACATGAATACGAAAGAAATAATACCCCTTACCTTAGAAGAAAACTAGATACTGGAATAGTGAGGTGGCAGACTTATCTATAATAATTGCTCTTGTGAGACTTAGTGAATTAGTGAGAATGAAGGAAAAATGAGCTTCTATTTATAGAAAAATATAGTTTCGATAATTGCATGTTTTGGGGCTCAAAATATTATAGTATAATACATTCATATTTTCCTTCATTTTTAATTTAGTCCTGCAAGTATTATCAAACTTGCACCACCTCCCTAATAGTAAATCATGTGAATCAATAGTTCATTCATGTGAATCAATAGTATAATCATGTGAAAAAAAATAATTATAGTATAGTACATTCATCTATACCTCCATTTTTAATTTAGTCATGCAAGTATTATCAATCTTGCACCAACTCCCCTAATAGTAAATCATGTGAATCAATAGTACAAACATGTGAACACATAGTTATAAGCATGTGAATTAATAGCAATTAATTGCTCATTTATCCGATTAATTACCCGATTGATCAATATAACTTTCAGACATCAATTATCATCGAAATAAATATCAATTTCCACTAACACTAATAATTCCCACACAATGGAACTATCAATTTCATCTTTAATCAACACGAACTTATTCGTCATTAATATTATAACTCATAATATTTAACAACCAGGTCGTTCCTAGGAAAGAGGGGGCTTTTCGATAAGGATTTCTCCCTATTGGCGCGCAATTAAATTATCTAACATCTCCTTGACAGAATTTCTAGACATTGTCAATATTATAAATAATAATATGAATAACTTTGTTATCTTAGTTATTGATTTAATAATATAACATAGTATACAAATGATACTGTGACAATAATTGAATCAATAATATGAGAGATATGATGCAGTAATTATTGTAGCAATAATTGAGTATAACTGAGTGACTTCTCACGTAAGCATCAATAATCAATATCATGTGCTACTATGCAACCACGCATATTATTGTACTTTTACTACCATGTAGTTCAACAGTTTTAACGGTAACACTTTCGCCGTTATTTTTATAAAAAAAGATAATTTTGTCGTTTTTCTTACTACGACAATACTTCAGTTGTGGGGTCCACCAATGATTGTGCCATCATACGGATATTTCCTGACCAAATGAATATTTTATAACAACTTGCTTACTTTGCAAAAAATTTTACATATTACCCTTAACTTTAACCTTTTATCAATCTAACTATTTATGAAATAAAATAATAATTATAAGAAAATTGAAAACTTTCATTTCATAAAATTCGGGGTCTTACATATGTGCTATGGTATGTCAAGTTCTATGAATATGAATCTATGCTGGATTAATGAAATAAGTTGGTATAAAGATAGTAATTATTTATCTGAACACTAGTTAATACAGTAAACCAAGTTTTCAAAATCTAATATTTTGAATACATGACTATTTGAGTAGAAAATTTCGCGTTATGTGTATACTCTAAGACATAAAAGGTAAGTCGATGAAAAATAAATTATGATTTTAATTAATCAGATAATGCCTCCAAGACAAAAACGAAACCAAAAGGCAGAATAACATGTTAACAAAGCTGGAGAACAACCAGACCCGATACATAATTTTGCGAATATAGTCGCTCAAGATATGCAGAATGGAATACCGGCCGTGGGAAATCAGCCAGATAATAGATCGACAAACTTCAAAGACTTCAAGGCAATCGAACCGCCGGGATTTAAAGGATCAACTACCTCTGTAGAAATGTTTGTGATAGCTAGAATAACGGAGGGGCAAAAGACAACTTTTGCCACCTATATGATGAAAGGGGAGGCGAATTTTTGGTGGGAGATAAATCAAGCTAGAGACGGAGAAGGGAGTAGTGGTAGTAGGACTGGAAAAAGGAAAGGAGATAATTTCGAGAATACCGAAATTAAGCCAGGAGGTGGAAAGAAACAGGTTATGCTGCGGTGTAGAAATTGCGGAAGGAATCACTCGGGAGAGTGTCTTAAAGGTAAGTTTGTGTGTTATAAGTTTGGGCAGAAGGGACATATCTCTCCCAACTGCCCCAATCCTAGGATGAATAGTGGGTTTTTCAGGAGTGGATCAATGGAGCATAAGGTGAAGGGCTATCCGAAAAAGAGAATGGATGCAGGGAGTGTGACTACGGAGAAAAGTAGCGGGATGCTAGCGACAATGGGGCCAATCTCAACAAACAAACCAACAGAATCAACCGCAAGAGTCTTCAACATGACCGTTCAAGATACCATAGCAGCCGGGGATGGAACTCCAGGTATTATTCGAACAAATTTTATTTTCTTATATATGATTTTCTTATATATATATATATATATATATATATAGTAAATTATTGTATAAAGAAATTTTGAAGGAGGAATTTGAGTTATATTAGAAATCAATTTTCTGTTTAATCAGATAGACAAGCTTTATGTTGAATAGTTAAGATCGGTTCGATCAATTATGATCAAGATCTACTTGCAATAACCGTGTATGCTATGTACCCTTGTATGTATAAGTTTTAAAACGGTGATTCTGGGGACTGAATCTTTATAAGGGATGATGAATGTAATAACCCGATATTTTCTATATAATTAAATCAGAAATTTTGCGTATAAATTTTTTTTTTAAAGGTGAGAATGCGTGCAAGGTAATGTGTATGTATTTTTGTGATAAATATAAAATTTATTTATTCCATGAATAATTATAAATAATATTTTTTTTAGAATTATTGATCGTTATAAATTATATTCTTATAATAATTAATTTATAGTAAAAATGTTTTTATTATTTATTTTCCATAAAAATATGATTATTATATTATTTAATAATATGTGAAATGTTTATAGAATTATTATAATAACTATTTTATTACGTGAATTTATTTCATATTAATTAAGTTAATTATTTTAACTTAATTAATAATGATATATATGCCAGATAAATCAGATATGGAATCCAAACCCTAAATTTGGATTTTGATCATGAAAAGAGAATAATAATATTATATTAAGTATATTGTAGTGCTATAAAAATGTATACTATGTGTGTAAGATTAATATGTGGAGCAGTTTTATTATAACCTGACAAAACCCTAGCATTAATTTGTTTAACCTTATGTTGAAACCCTAATGGGAGATTCAAGACTGTGTAGTGATTGTGTTATGTGTATTATCAGTTTTAACGCTAATTGTGGAAAATCCTAATTAGTAATTTAAAACCCTAATTTTTAATTTTTAGCACCCCTAATTTGAAACTCAATTATGAGTTCAAGACTGTTTTGTAACTGTGTTATTATGATTAAGGTTACATATTATAGAATTTAATATTATTAGAGAAACCCTAATTAATATTTAGAAATCCTAATTTTTAGAAACCCTAATTTTTAAATTATAAACCCTAATTTGTTAATTATAAACACTATTCATTAATTGGAAAGATTAATGCTAATTAGTGGGTCTTAAACATAATTAGCAAGTTCTAAGTAATTAATAACCTAAACTATTTTAGAAAAACCATAAATTATAATTTAAAAACTAAAATTTTTATTTTAAACCCTAGTTGAAAATCCTACAAATTCATTGTGCTAAACTTTAGGGTTAAACCCTAAGGATTAAACCCTAAGGGTTTCCCAAGATTACAAAACTACCATTAAAATCACAAGACAATTGACCAAACTACCCATGTGCATATTTTATTAAGCTAACTTGTCAAAATGGCCAAAACTTTAGTTGCTCAACAACTCTTACTAACCCCATGTGACTGAAATCTACCCATATCATCCAAGGATTGCCAGCCAAGTTCATTACAACATATTATATATAGAATTAGAGAGAGAAAAGTCCATTATTTGGCCATTTGATCACCAACTCTCTACTAAGACCTTCTCTCTCTCTCTCTAACCCATGAATTTCTATAGCATATCAGTTCCTAAATCAAACCCCCCTACCTCCACTAACAAATTCGAAGCCCAGATTCAAGAATTTCTTAAGAAAGGTAAACCCTAAGCCAAGAAAATTTGATCTTATATGCGATGTTGGATTTGTTTTTTTATGTTTAAACATGTTGTATATGGTGTTAATCAATGATCTGTGTTGGTATTTTGTAGATCCATACCATATTCTAAGTGCACGAATTTGAAGATTTCAAAAATCTGGAAAAAAAATTATGTTGTCTGACAACGAATGTCAGACCCCATAGATTCTTCGTTGTTCATGATTCGGTATGTTTTATGTTTTAGACTTGTAGTATGCTATGATATCTTTGATCTGGACCTGGAATCATGTTTTCATCATGTATATATTGCAAGTAATTAATGGTCAAAGGTCGTTGACCGACCATGAATTTTCAAATCTGGGTAACCCAGAAAGTCTTTATCAGTGTCTGACAAGGTTTTGCAAAGCATGAATCTATCATATGTTAAGTCATTTGTCTATGTTGTTATATCTAAGTTGTAGTCAGTTATGTGCACTATGGATATATGCCTATAGATCCCTTAAATCACAAATAGATTGAATATAGTGGATGGTCAAAGTAGATTGTTCGAGCACGAAGTTGATTTCTGAAAAATCCATAAATTTCTGACAACGTTTGGCAGACCCTAGATCTTGCTATGTTTAATGTATTTGGTCATGTTAGTGTTTGATTTGTGTATACTGATATGTGGAATATCTATCAATGCTATTATAACACCAAAATCACAAAAAGAAACGAAATTAATCATAGTCAAAGTAGGGTTGACCATACTGCCGGATGAAGATTCTGGCAACCCAGAAATCTTCAAAGGCAGTTTTCTGCCCAGTACTTTAACTGGCTCAAATATTGAGATGGTGTTGTTGTTATAATGATGTTATGTATTATATTTGTACATTGACATGTTGTCTACAACCCGGAATCACTAGATCACACAATCAAGGTACAGAATGCGAGTTATAAGGATCTAAAAGTATGAACATGAACTGTTCTTCATTTCTGGGTAACCCAGAAATGAAGAACAGCCTCTGACAACAACTTTGAGAGATTATATCTCTTTGTTGTGATCTATTATGGCCATGAAAACAGTTTGTGGTTGTAGAATTACATGAATACTACATCCTTAAAACTTTAGCAGCCCAGAAAATATAAGGATCAAAGAATTACAATTGGTCAAACATGGTACCTTATTAACTGACTATGAAGATCTGGGCAGGCTCAAGAACACCTATAGCGACAGTTTCGTCGCTATAGGGTCCCTTTAGCGACACTTAATTTCTAAAATTTATTATTTTATTAAATAATTAGAGAAAATTAGTTTTAAATTATTAAAAATGCAAAATAAATTATTAAAAATTATTTTAAAGCCTATAAATTAGTTTTTAATAATTTTGAATATATTTTATAAATATTTAATATTTATGGAATAGTAAAGGTATTTAATTTATTTAATTGTTATATTAAATAAATTAGTTAAAAATGATTTTAATACTTGAAAAATCATTTAAAATTATATTATGGTATAAGAAAATATTTTAAGTTATTTTTAATGACTTTTAATATTTTGTGATAAATTTAATTAATAAATTAATATTAATTATAATTAAGTTATTTAATAAACGTATTAAATAAATTATGAAAAATAGAATTAATGATTTAAAAAATATATAAAAATCATTTAAAGTTTATAAAAATAATTTAAGTTATAAAATATAAATTTTGATATTTTGTCATGAAAAATGTTAATATTTTTAATATTAATGATATTAGATTTATTTGATATTTATATTAAATAAATTAGTTTAAAATGATTTTAATATTAGAAAAATCATTTTAAATGAAAATAAAGAGTTTAAAAATATTTTAAGTTATAAATATAACTTTCAATATTTAAAGGTAAATTTCATTAATAAATTTAATATTAAATAATATTTGATTTATTTAATAATTATATTAAATAAACTATTTTAAAATGGTTTTATTAATTTAAAAATCATTTAAACAGGATATAAATGAATTGAAAATATTTTAAGTTATACTTAATGACTTTTAATATTTTGATACATTAATATTTAAATATTAATGGTAATTATTTAAAAATGATTTTAGATGTTTTAAAAAAATATTTAAGGGTAATAGTAATACTTTAAAAGTAATTTAAGTTATTATAAATAACTTTAAGATTTTGACAATGGTTTCATTAATAATTTAATATTAATTAAATATTAATGATATTAGAATTATTTAATATTTAAATCATTTTATAATGATTCCAGTGTTTGAAAAATTATGATAAAATTATAATAATTATTTAAAAAAATTATTATAAGGCTATGAAAAATAATATGACTGATATTTAAATTATTTAAACTACAGAATAGAGTTTTAAACTCGATAATTACCCGATAAAGTCGTCAGTATACCAAAATATTTTAGAAATTGATCTAGACTTAGATAGTTTGACTATATTAGTGTTTGTTTGTGATCCAATGACTGATATAACTATGTGACAATGTGATTAGGTTATGTGATGACTGCAAATAGCAGTACTATATGTTATAGTATGTTATTCTAATTGATAGAATGATCTTAATAATGATAGGTCTCGGTATAAAAGATAAAACTAAGTTGCGTAACTGTAAGCAGCAGACCAGTCAAGTATCCTACCTTTACATTTACTTTATGCAATTGACATGAGTAAGAAAGTTTCAAAATTATATTATCGTTGTGCCAGATTATTCACTCTACTGTTATCGTTTATGTATCCAATCATTTGTATTCATACAAGTTCTTAAATTATCCGATCATTGTTTATCAACACAGTATTATTGTATAATCCAGATATTTATTCTATTCGTTAATTTTTAAATATGGTTATACAAGTGTCCACACTTGGATAATCATTGTATTTAATCACATGTTGATACATACCTATTGATTTCTAATATGTATACATTAATTAAAAGTTGTCTAAGCTATTTGGCTCGGCTAGACACAGATTTAGAAATATCTTTGAACATGATAGAACTTTATTGTATCCAACCAAATTGTTTTGGTTCGGATTCCCGACTAAGTATGAACATCCTGAATCTAGGAAACTTCTATGCGCCTAAGGAGGATATGTTGAACGAAATATCATTCTTATATGTAGTATTGATCAATACAGGGCACATTGGGCAGATCACCCTCGCGCCCAAAAGTTATGACGGTTTGCGGATGAAGTTCTGCTAAACCTTAGCAAAAATTAAAAATAATATTCATAGTTTGTCGACTGATCTTCATTTATAGTCAGTACGTAGTTTCAAAATTTTGATATAGAATTGAAATGTTGTTATTATTGGTTCAGCTTACTTCACAACTGTTGATTCGCTGTAGAAGTGTCGTTCAAAGAAAATATTTAATCCTTTCAGTTAATATTTATTGTTGCTATTACTTGTTGGGTACTCAAATGCTCATCCTTGCTTAATTTAAATGTTTTCAGCTAAGTGTGAACAACCAGAAGGTTCGGCCAAGAACAAAGGAAAAGAGAAATTTGCTGAATGAATATTATGCTATATATTATGTAATAGTTTTGTTTTATTAAGATAAGGATGATATTTATTATTATCATGTATTATAATGAATGTAGTAAAGGTTACGTACTTGGGATTAGACTCTGATATATGTAAATTAAGTTTGGTATTTATATTATTGTTATTATTATTAGTATTATTTTTGCTCATAGAAATGGTATCGTAAAGCACTGAGTTCGGGTTTCAAGAACCTGAATTTGGGGGCGTTACAGCTTAAGTAATGATTAAGTCATTATTTTAATAGGTTTTGCCAAACAAGACCTTATGACTTTTAAAGTTAAAATAAAAATAACTTATATGTATTTAGTAGCCTTATTATTATACGTCAGTTTTATTATTTTTGTTAGCGTCTATTTTAGTTTTACGTTGGCTAAAGCCTAAGAAAGAATAGAAGGAAGAAAGAAGAGAGACGAAAGAAGAGAGAAAGAGAAGAAGTTCTCTGTAAATTGAGAGAAGAAATTTGTGAGAATTATAGAAGGAAAAAACAAGAAGATTGTTCAAAATTTTATAGCTAATCAAAGGTAATAATCTAGCTTTTGAGTTTTTAGTATTATACTTCTTGAGTTTTCTTTGAAAAGTTAGATTTTTATGGTTAGATTGTTAAGAGATTGATCATATATGTTAATTAGTATGTATAATTTGTTATATGTAATCTATGACTGGTTTTCATGTAATCAAATTCGTGAAAACAAGTGTTAGAAGAAGAAATTTGGTTTATGGCTTAGTATATGTATTTTAGTCTATTTTAAGGCTTAAATTGATGTTTAGAACATGTATATAATCTAAAATTGATAATAGATGTTGTTAGTACGATAAGAAATGAAAAGAACGCAAGTTGAATGAATCAATTTGGTTAAGAAACGAATTCGTAGTGAATGAATTTGCTAAACATGTTAAAACATGAAAATAGTGTATAACTAAATTTATGAAGATTAATAGGAGGAAGGGTCAAAAATCGCGAGAACAGTGAACTTAGAGTCCTGTTTCTGCTAACGGACACAGCTGCGTTGTGCCCTAAGTTATTTGGGGAGCAACTGCACTGTGTCCAAGGCTTAATTGGGCACAGCTACGCCAAAGTGTGTCAGGTGTGACTATTTTGACATGTTTTAGTAAAATAGACATAACTTTTTTATACAAACTCCGATTGAGGAAATTCAAGATGATCCGAAACGAGGAATGTGACGCCCCCAAAATACCATTTTGAGTCGCCAAATACATAGTATAGAATATAAATACAAACTTAAATATACAACATGAGCTGTGAGTTTTAATACAAATATTGTCTTCTAGACAGTATTCAAACTCAAAATAAGTCCTCAATACATTTATTATCACATTATTTCACAGAATAGTGGGGACTACTAATGTAAACATCTGGACCGTCACTCCGTTCCCCGACTAGTCCCAGCGATATTCTCATTTCCTGAAGAGAACAATGAAACCAAAGGGTGAGATCAACTAACCTAGTAAGAAATATTATGACTAAGATAATGCAGCATAAATTATCGTTAGCCTTCAATAGTGTTAAACTGATAAAATAAAATAGACATCAAGTTTAACTGCAGTGGAACAAGCAATCCATTAAAAGAGTCAAGTAGAGCATGATTTCTAATATCTTCTATGATTTAAAAGAATTTATCATTAATTTTATCGCTGAGACACAGCTTAATAAATAATCCACATCATCGAATCACCCCTGCACTACGGCCAAGGATATTCATTAGTATCACGACCATAAATTATCTATGCACCATAGGCCAAGGATATTCGTGTTTTAATCAATGGTCATGATCATGCCAACAACTGTCCATCAATGCAATACGGGCCAATGAGGACTTTTACCACATCATTTGTAATAATACAGTCATGATTATACCGAATAATCTATGGTCATAATCATACCAAGTCCATCTATGCACTACGGCCAAAGATGACTTTCATAACAATATAAGCATGGGGATGATGACAATGATATAAGAATTCAATTAAAAGAAATCAAAGGATAAATTTTTTTAGATGTATTATTTAATTTATCCAGAATTCAATAATGTCTAAATTATCAACATGATACTGCTTTGTGGAGTAAAATTCAAGAATAATATTGTATCAAAAATGATTTGGACAAAAAAAAATCAAATTTTGTCATGAATAGTATCCCAGGTGAATAGTTCCTGAGTGAATAGTAACTTCGAGAATAGTAATCCCGTGAATAGTACCCCGGCATAAAAAAGTTAAAACTTATCAAGAATGCTCAGAATAATATTTCTATGAAAAGATAGTGGATGAAGTGCAAATATCAAGGATATTCTACTAATTTCATGTAGTATAGAAGCCAAAATTTTAACAAAATGAGTATAGAATTTGGAATCTGAAACGAAATAATATTACTTACATACTACAGAGTATAGAAGAAAATATTATTTCATATAAATATTGAACAAAAATAACATCTCTTACAACTGTTGAACGAAAATATTATTCCTTACGAGTATTAAATGAATGTAATATTCCTTACGAATATTACACAAATATAATATTCCTTATGAATATTAAACGAATATAATATTTCTTGCGAATATTGAACGATATAAAATTTATTACGAATACAAAAAAAAATATCGTAAGCGAATATGAAATAAATAATATTCCTTACTATTTTTAACAAAATTTATCATCATTATTATAATTCACAATATTTAACAACCAGATTGTTCCCAGGAAAGAGGGGGCTTTCCGATAAGGTTTTCTCCCTATTGGCACGCAATTAGGTGACCAAACCTCTCCTCGATAGAACTTTCTAGACATCGTCAATATTACAAATAATAATATGTATAACTTTTTCGTCTCAATTATTGATTTAATAATATATAAAATATTGACAATAATTGAATCAATTAACGTGAAATTCTATGCAGCAATTATTATAGCAATAATTGAATAAAACTTAGTGACTTCTCACGTACGCATCAATAATCAATACCGTGTACTACTATGCAACCACACGTATTACTGTACTTTTACCACCGGGTATTTCAATAGTTAATGGTAAAACTTTTGCTGTTATTTTTATAAAAAGATATTTTTGTCTTTTTCTCAATCTGACAATAATTCCGTTGTGGAGTCCATCAATGATTATGCATTCGTACGAATATTCTCTGATAAAACGAATATTCCCTGACCAATCGAATATTATATAACAACATGCGTACTTTGCAAAATCTATAAATATTATCCACAACTATAATATTATATCAAATTCACTCCTTAATATTCAAAAATGATATTTATAGAAAATTCATCTTTATTCATAAAAGTTGGGGTCTTACAAGGAAGAATAGACCTACAACTTTTGTTCTTTAAAATTTTTAATTTGAAGTCGGGAACAGGGGTCAAAATGGTCATCTTTAGGACTGTTGTATTTTTGGGGACAATCGGAGAGCGTCGGGCATGCACGTATACAAGTGTAGTGCTTCTGACGACAAAATATGTTGTTCTAAGTTATAAAATATGAATGTTAGAAAATATAATGATGTTTAACATTAATAAATGATGTATTGATAAGTTGTATAAGTATACTAAGCATACACAAGAGAGACAAATCGGGCGTGTGACGAATGAACGTCGAAATGCCGTAAGAAATGTTAATGAACGTAAAAAATATTTTAAGTCAAATGAAATGAATATTATAAGATATGAAATTATTTTAATATAAAACCAATAATGATTCCTAGCAAGACTTAAACACTTGAATGAACTTCGAGTATGAAATATAGTGAGATATAAGTCAAAAGTTAACACAATCAAATAAAACATTGTGTATTGATTAATAAGAAGGGTTATGGGATATAGAGTAAAGTTTACAATATAACTACTATGCATTTCTATGTAACTAATAGTTGATGTGTATGATTATATAATTGTGTAGGGCACGTGAAGTACAAATAACTGTAAGCTGTTAAACTGTTATTGGTAAATAACGATCAAGGCAAGTCTTTCAATTCCTATTTGCTATGTGAACTTGATGATTAACTATTTTAAATCTTTATTGCAAAGAGCATGATGTATTATATATATGTTGAAAGTATGAAATGTT
The DNA here is from genome assembly GCA_020205505.1 of Panax japonicus. Taxonomy (NCBI): domain Eukaryota; kingdom Viridiplantae; phylum Streptophyta; class Magnoliopsida; order Apiales; family Araliaceae; genus Panax; species Panax japonicus. The sequence goes on from CM035110.1 coordinate 16,142,380, forward strand.
AAAGTCAATTTATGACTACGTTGATTGAGTAAAGCATGTTGATTGAGTAAGGAACTCAATCTTTATACTTGTTATATGAACTGTAGCATGTATGTTATGTTAGTCCAATGTTTATGAGATATATGTTGAGCATGTTATTATGTGCTACGTGATGCATGAAAACTTTTAGATTTTGCTGGGCTGTCGAGCTAAACCTTGCAAATAACCACTTTTGTGGGTTAAAAATTTAAGGTAAAGTTATGTGCTACTTGAAAGACATGAATCAGATGTGATACTTGAAGATTTATATACTTTGGCTGGATTATTATTATTTAAACCATGTTTAGGGTTTTGAATAATGTATGATGTTTAATAGATGTAGAGTTATAAAGTTTAAGTTTTATTTGTTGTATGAAAGTGTATTGAACCTGGATGTAAGTTTTATTTATTAACTCTGATAAGGTGAGTAATAAGCTAAGTATGGTTTAAAGGAAGGTAAAGATAAAGGTTTTGATAAATGTACTTGATAAGTTATAATGATTATGTAATGATAAACTGTCAAGTTTGAGTTATCTGATATGTAAAGGTTATCGGATTAAAATGTAAGATTCTATAAAATACCTTTGATGAAGCGAATCATAAAATAAAATTGATTCAAAGACATGTAGATGATAAAGGTTTTGATTCAGGAAATTAAAGTAATAAGATAGAAAAGTTTAAATTATTTCGTATTTTATTAAGTTTAGCATCGAATAATGATGTAAAAATTAGAAGTTAGATGTGTTATTAATGACCGAAGTTGATAGTTGAATTGTATAAATTTTGGGGTCGTTACATTGTTTGAGTTTAAAGAGTTAACATTTTCATTGTGATTGCCTATGTTAATTGAGTTTGAGCTATAAAAAATTATGATAGCTGGTATTCACACACACATAGAATGGATCGAATACAATCTTAAGTTCAAGATTGATTGAACCCTTACTAATATCTATGTCTTTCGTATTCTCTAAGAGTGGTTATTTTGAGCTTTGAGGCCATATTTTTGGTTTATATTTATTTGGCTTAATTCGCGATTATAGTTTACTTCTGATATTTTTGTTTAAATAGTTTTGCTTGAGGACAAGCAAAGGCTTAAGTTTGGGGGTATTTGATGAGTGGGATTTATACATGTGTATCGAATCCTCTAATACTTAAGAAGATGCATATTTATTCTACTTTTTATCGCTTTTATAGTGTTTTATTATTATTTTGCTTAATTTATGTTTTGTAGGGCTTTTTAGATCTTTTCCAGCATCTAGGGACAAAAATGTCATTTTCCTAGCATTGGCACTACAGCGCCTCTCCCAGGCTTAATCCTGACACTGCAGCGCCTCTTTCAGGCTTAATCTTGGTGTTTCAGTGCCCCTTCCCTTCCAGCTCAGATCTCCTGTAGCACTGCAAGGCCCCAATTCCTTCACAGAATGGCATTACAGTGCCACTTATTGACTAGTGCCTTTGACTAAGCACTCCAACGCTTGTCCAATGTTAAAATTCAACGCTGCAGTGTCAACTCCTATTTTTGGGCAGCCAAAAAAGGAAATGACCTAAGGAAGAATGAATATATATATATATATATATATCAACTCAGACTCCTTTTATGATATCTCTCGTCCTTTAGACATAAAAAGCTCCATGGCATAGAACTTAGCATATTTTCTCTCTAGTTTTTGTATATAGCTTTTGGTTACAAGAGATTAGAGATATGAATGGGATTCAATAGAGATCAAGAGAAACTTAACAACAAAGAATGGAGAGCATGAATTGATTGGATTTCTTGGAGATTGAAGAATACTTTGACAGAGTTTATTCTTCTCTAATTATTTCCTTTGATTTTGTAATCTATAAATGTTGTATATATTGCTACTTATGTTTAGCTTAAAAGCAATGAACTAAATATTTGCTCTAAGGTTATAATAGAACCCTTTGTTAACTTCAATTGAGTTTCTTTTCTCTTTAGTTGACACCATATGGATTGTTCTAATATATTTATGCTTAACTAATTAATTGTTAAGGAGTTAGTGATTAACTTGGTAATCTATAAGAAATTGGGAAATGGAATACAGATTTATACCTTGAATATTTGGCATGTGTTTATGATTTTTACGCATGATTATACTGCATAATTTGTGTGTAGTATAGGAATATACATGTGCGCCATATGTGACCTACTTGATAACCTAAGATTTAATTCATAGCTTATGGCTAATTCGCATAGGAATGTGTCTTATTACCTAGCTAGGATGTTCTTTTCTGTTTTATTCCCTTTTGGGTAGATCTAGAGAGGATAGGTTTATACAAACCTCAGAAGAGGCGTATGAGCACTTGTGAGTTCTCGGTCGATGATCCGTCGTGACCACTAAGATCAAAGAGATAGTTAGGATATTTAATAAAACATAGCACACCTAGTGTTTAACAAAATGCTAGTGTATGGGTAAAGTTATAATCTTAGCTTGTAGCACCTTAGATACCATTCGTTATCCATTTACTTGCTTTGATGATTAGAATTAACTAGATTAATTACGTATCTTCTAATTTAACTATTTAAATAAGACTGAAGCTATATACAATTGGTACTTGGTATCTATTAGAAATAAAATCTCGTGGGTTCGACACTCAACTTATCATTATATTACTTGTTAGACCGCGTATACTTGCGCGTGTTTTATCGGTTGCGAAATAGACCAAAAATTGCATATTATTTAATATGTTTCATTGCATTATGCTGTGTTTCTTGAGGACAATCAATCATAAAAGTTTGGGGGTATTTGATGAGTAGGTTTTATACCTACGATTTAGATATCAATTGACTGAATTTGTTGTTTATTTCCTTTGGTTTATGTTACTTTTTATGCATTTTAACTACATTTTTTAGGTCATGTTTGGGAACTGGACTTGTAGTAATTGATAAAATTTTGGCTGCATAAAGCAATTAAGAGGCTTAGGACTTGGAGACTCAAGAAGCAGCAATGAAGAAACAAGAAAAACCAGATTTACCCTAGAGCGCGGTCGCACCCAAAAAGACTTAGGGAGCAGCGCGGCCGCGCCTGTCTCCAGTATTTGAAATCCTTATCTACAATGAAGTGCGGCCGCACCTAGGGAAGGCTTATGGGCAGCACAGCTGCGCAAGCTCGGTAGTTGACCAAGATTGACTATTCTGTTATTTAGTGCAATTGATATAGGATTGTCATTAGGACGTCATATTAGGATTTAAATTTATGTTAGACGTTATAATTTATAGTTTATGTCTGTTTATAATATTCATTCTACTATTCTATTCTCAAAGCCTAGCTTAGATTTGATTATTGGAGAATTAAAGCAGTTAGAGCACGAAGGTTTAAAGGCAGGAGCAGCAAAGAGAAGGATTGCTTTCAGAGTATTATTCTCTTTCATTATTTTTACTTCTATAATCTGAATGCTCTATCAATTGTGGATAATTAATTTTAATTCAATGATGTTGAACTAAATTTCTATTTAAGGTTACAATGGATCTTATTGCATAGCTGTGTTTGACATGCTTCTGTGTTAAGTTATATTTTTTTATTATTGGATTATTTGTTATGATTTACACTTAATTTCCTGGCTAGTAATTACCTTGATAATCTATATGAAATTGAGATACGGATTATAGGTTGAGATATGATCATAATAACGTGTGATTTTGTTTTTTACATGACGTTGGAATTCATGATTTATGTCTAAGATAGAGATATGCATATGCATCACATGTAATCTGATAAAGAACTTGTGCTTAAACTTTATTTAATTGTAATTCACATAGAGATATAGTGAATTAGTTAATTAGGGTGTTCTTCTTAATTCTATCATTTGTGGATTTAAGTTGATATGTGTATGATGCATTGAAAGATGGTCATATCCACTTATGTATTCTCGATTAACAATCCAAGATAATTAATTTGGCTTAATTGGAAGTGTGTCGATCTAAGTGAAGCAATAAGTAAAATTATAGTCTTAAGTCTCCTATATCTGATTTAATCTGGTGTTAGTAAGCTTTCATTAAAGTAATTAATTAGTTTTATAAATTTCATAACATTGATCATTTATTTAAAGAAATTGAGATAATATAAAAATTAGTGCTTGTTAGATTAAAACATAGTTTAATTTCTTTGTGGGAACGATGCTCGATTTATCACTTTATTACTTATTGACCACGTATACTTACGTGTTGTTCTTAATTAGCTTTTGCCAAACATTTATACCACTTTCAAATTCTGAACTCACAAGCCCATAAAATTCTCATAAGAACCATGTCAGAATCTAATTTTCCAAATTTTGGCAGTGGAGTTTTTCTCCTAACCAATCTGACTCGAAAAATCATCATAAATAATTTACTCCAAATTTTCGACTGATTCTAGTTTCTGTGTTTAGCTAGCTTCTTAAGATATTTTTGGACATAAAGATCATTTCCTAACTCCTTATACATGACGAGATATAGATTTTACAAAATAGTGCAGATTACTACTTTTTTGGAAATTTTCCAATTTTTGTTCTATATTTGATTTCTTGATTTTCCTTATTTGATTCTTACAAACAAGCATAAGCATGATCACCTTTCATAAACTCCATAAAAACTTATATTCATATATGAATATCAAAATATTACCTTTCTTGGTTTCTCTTACTTCCCTCCTTCCTTTCTTCTTCTTTTTCTTTCTCCCAAGCTAGCCCGGTATGAGAGTGGTTTGATTGTTTTCCTTTTGGGTTTCTTTTATTTAGCTTTCCTCTCAACTCCTTAAAATCAGACTCTCTCTCCCCTCTTATCTCTTATCAATCGCTTAAATGGCCCCACATTCCTCTAAAATCTCTTTTCTCTTATTTTATTTACTCATTTATCCATTTAATTGTCTATTTAACCTTTTTTACTTGTAAAAATCAACTTTTTCATGTTTACAATCAATTCCCACTAAATTTAACGCCCCTAACGTTGTGACAATGTCAGTTTCTTCAAATTCATCTTCGAACTCTGAGTTTGACCTTTTTTTTATAAAATTCAACAGTCTCCAAGTAGTCCATCGGAGACTGAAGCAAAGTCGACTACTGAGGTGGAGCTGAAGGTCATGATGCCTCCTCAGGATCTAACAAAGTAAACTTGGCATCGCTAGGATCCACAATGCTGTCTTTCTACTGTTGGAACCGGTCGATGGTATTCTGGTTAATTAAACTCTTCGAATGTTGGAGGATCTCATCTACATTCCATCAGACCTTAGCCTTCTTGCACAAGCCACATATTAGGGATAGATGTGGTGAAAGCAATATGCCCTCAAGCCAACCACATTGGATGTGATAAGCATTTACTTTGTATCCTTATTCATTTATTAATAAAAGAGATTAATTTAATTAAAGAGATTTATTTATTCATAATTAATTGGTAACATTAATTAATGTAATAAACCCATAGTTTTAGAGCAATACTTTTAGAATCATGATGATGATCATGCTAATGAGATCTAAATTTAAGATAGCTAAAAAACTAGATTGTTCCTAATAGTTGGATCACACATTTCTTACACACCCCAAGTACACATGCGGCTCCCAGCTCTATAAATATAGAGCTTGGTGTGGCCATATTCAAGAGAAGAAAGGCGAGGAAGCCTTGTCAAATTTGCTCTATACACACCTCATATTGAGTGCTTTCTCATTTTAAACACTTGTTAGCTCACATATAGCTATATTTTTACCGGCAGCAGCCGAGTGCTCATCCACTTAAAGTCACAGAAGTCTTCTTTGGCAGCCCAATGTAAGCCTTCTTACACATTATAAAGCCTTTTTCTTCATCTTTGCATACACTCTCTTCTTCACATTGAGAGTCGTGTTATGTGTGTATGCCCGAACTTCGGTCCATAGTTTTCATTTCTGTCTGTATATATATATATATATATATATATATATATATATATATATATATATATATATATATATATACAATGGATCAGGTCCGGACTCCCGGACCTGATCAAAAACGGACCCCAAATTTTTATTTTTTTTTGTAGAACAACTAAAAAAAATTATGGAACTGAAATTTTTCCATAATACAGTGTTTTGGGTGTGTTTTTAATATCTATACCAACCAATGTATGTACAGTCTGCCCAAACTGTACATAAATGTTTTTGTATAGGCATCCAAATCACGCCCAAAACATTGTATTATGTAAAAATTCTAATTCTATAAATTTTTATTTTTTTTTAGTTGTCTCAAAAGAAAAAAGTAAAAAAAAAAGTCCGTATTTTAATAGAGTCCGGGATCCCGGACTGGATCCGGACTCTATATATATATATATATATATATATATATATATATATATATATATATATATAAAACTGTTGTCGGACTTTGTTCGATGAGCCTGAATTTTATATCCGGTGTGTTTACTGCTGTTATAATATATATATAGCAACAAATTGCTGAAATGATAAACCGAGCCGAGATCGATATATATCATGTGCGTTTACTACTATATATATATATATATATATATATATATTTCCTTTTCTATCAGGCCTGGAGTTTACTTCATGGCCTTTTACTGCTTTATTTACATTCCGTTACGCCTCGAGTTTACTTCGTGGCGGTTGATTGTTTTTACTGCTTTATTTACATCCCGACCCGCCTGGAGTTTACTTCATGGCGGCTGATCGCATTTACTGCTTTATTTACATTTCTGATCCCCGATGGAGGTGCTTCGTGGTGGTTGATCATATCTCTATATATATATTTACCGCTTTTATATATTTACATTTCCGATCCCCCATGGAGGTGCTTCGTGGTGGTTGATCATGTCTGTGTGTGTGTATGTGTATATATATATATATAAAACTGCTTACTGCTTTTCATATAAACTGCGGCATCATGTGAGCCTAGGAATCATGTGATCACAGATTCAGTCTACTGAATCTAGATTCGGTTCCCGTGATAGACATTTTCAGCTGTAAGCAGCTTGTAAATTATTCACGGTGTTTGAATTTCCTTAAATGGCTTTCATGCCCATGAGGAGTTCGGCACTGCTATATACTATTTTCTCGAAGATGCTTCGCATCTCGAAAATAAAAGCAATCAAGCCAAACATTTAATAATAAAATGGAAGTATGAAAAGATCTCAATTATTATTGAGCACAGGGTTTGAAAAACCTCTTTTATAAAACCTCATTGCTATATCATGTTTAAAACTGAATTTTTCATATAAATTCAAACCCTTTGTATATAGGTACGAACGAGGCCTCGCACTACTTCCAAATAACAGCACATTGACCCACACACACACACATTTATATAACAGTTTCTTGAAAAGTGACAGTCACTGTGGTAACACGGATGTCGGGGGGTGCCTAACACCTTCCCTCCGCATAATCAAGCCCCCCGAACCCAAATGAATCTCAGTTTCACAGACCTGTTTAGCAGTGTCACATCACTGGGTCAATGTGCAAACCTTTTCTCGGTTGCATTGGTACAACTAGTTAAAAACACCAACTGGCAACTCTTACAGTCAAATCGTCGACATATACATGTCGGACCTTTTTCACTTATTTTTTCAAACAAATCTCACATAACATGAGAACACCAAAGAACAAGAACAGAAAAGGGACAAATAAAAATCCCAATGTCGACAGGTGGCGACTCTGCTGGGGACACCAGTAAGAGGGCTTAAGCCGCTACTAAAAGCTTTTCAAAACTGTTATATGCTTGTGTATGAATGTTGCATTTACATTATTGATAAATGTGTACAAATGCATTTTACTTACTGCACTGCAATATATCTATTTATGATATTAGTGCTTCGCACATGTCATCATTTTCATAAATGGTGAGACACGTTGTATGTAAATGTATGTTGTGTGGTTCCTCCACCTGGAGGCTATCCTGTCGGTGTTTGATTACTGGACTCGTAGGAAGACTAATTCCAACGAGGCTCAGGAAAGGCACCACCCAAATTCGTTCCAGTTGAAAGACCGGGTTAACTTCACGTCGAGTAGATTGCGATGATCTGGGAACCTTTATGCCAAAAAGCCGTGAGAGTAACCTAAGATAGGTCAGCCTCTGATAAACCAAAGGCGGAGGAAAGTCTCTTCATGCTTTTTATTTTCAATTACTTGTAAAGATAATTACTTGTAATTTTATTCCATGCTCATCTATATGTAATGGAAAATATGAAGAATATTTGCACATGCATATTAAGACTTGACATGTTATCAAATGACACCAGTTTTGCAGGATAATATTCTTAGAAATGGACACATTATAATAGCATGTAAACATTTATACATTCCCTAAGACTAAACTACATAAGTTTTTTATAGGGAAACAATTGGGCCTGTTACCCGCTCAAAATCCAAAAAGGCCACGAGCACACAGCCAACTATGTCTTCGTCTGACCAGTCTAATCCTGCTCCTGTCTCACCAGAAGAGTTTGATGGATTAAGCATGTAAATCATAGATTTGGCTATTTTGCTTAAGGAATTACACTAATCTACCTAGCATTCGCGAATACCCGTACATCCAGAATCCTCTGCACAAGGAGGAACATAAAGTTCAAATAAAATAAATCCTGAACTGTAGTTGGATACGACCAACAAAATTCTTGAAAACACCCATCTTAAAGAAGATCCAGACACCGATGATATCAGGAAGAAAGTCCTTTAAATGGAGGAAACCATCTGTTCTATCAAAGGGATTGGAACACACGGGAGTGTTTCATATGCTGACCTTTGTATATTCCCTGGTGTGCATTATCCAGAGAAGTTCAAAACTCCTGACTTTGAAAAATATGATGGTTTAGGGGATCGTTACACACATTTGAAGATATTTATAGGAGAACTTGGATCTTATGCAGAGAACGAGAAGCTCAGAATGCAGCTGTTCTAAAAGTGTCTAACTGGAGAAGCCCAATCGTGGTATACCAGATTAGACAACTCAAAGATCCATAGCTGGAAGGAACTAGCTCATGCCTTCCTCACTCAGTACAGCTTCCAAACTCAGATGGCTCCTGACCGGTACTAGATTACCAAGGTCAAGAAACAATCTACAATGTCTTTCAGAGAGTATGCTCAAAGGTGGTGGCGCCATGCTGCTCAAGTCATTCCTTCCATGACGGAATTAGAAATGGTCATGACCTTTATAAACATACAAGAAGCTCCTTTCTATGAAAGAGTCTTAGCTGGCATTGGAAAGCCATTTTCTAAAATGATCAAGCACGGAGAAATGGATGAGATGGGATTGAAGTCAGGAAAGATTCAAGACCTAGCCGCTCTTAATGCAGTTGCTGAGCACATCCAGTCTGGAACTTATGGAAACAACCCCGAAGGGTCCATAAAAAGAAAGAGGAAGATGTTTCCTTGATACTAAAAGGTCAAAAAGGCAGTCAGAATATGCCTATCCAGAGGAGAAACTACTCCCCTTTGCAAGCACAGTCTTCAAACCCTCCATTTCCTAAAGGTAGAGAAGTCATACGCCCCCGAGTGTTCACACCCTTAGCGGACTCACTCAAAAATATCCTTGCTCTTCTGACTACTCAAAAGAAAATTACACATCTTCTTCCACCAGCCAACCCGAATGGGAAGGGTTTCAATGCTACTCAGAAGTGTGTTTATCATGCCGGGGCACCTGGACATGACACTCAAGATTGATGGGCCTTGAAAAATAAGATCCGGGACTTAATTGACAATGGGGAGATTGTCGTGACTAAACCCGACCAACCTCATGTGCAAGACAATCCTCTTTCTCAACACAAAGAGGGAGAGGTCAATATGATTAATTGGAGCAGTGGACAAAGTTCCAATTACGTTGTTGAATCTTCCCGGACCAGTAAATATGGTGCTGATAGATGGGATTATGCACAATTCAAGTTTATGATGGAGCAAAAGATTACGTCTTTTTGCAAACAAGTAGATCAGTTGGGTGAACTGGTGATTCATCAACATCAAGTCACACGCCAATTAATCATTCAGGAGCATGCTAGTCTCCTTCCTTTTGTTATGAATATTCCATCCTCACCTTCAGAAAGTGAAACACTGGAGGATAAAGTTGCGAAAAGAGCAAGTGACAAAGCCCGTCGGGATTTTGCCAACAAACGGGAATTTACATACCTTGCCCAACCAATGGAGGAGATATTTCAAATATTGATCAATGAAGGAAGAATTACATCCCTTCTACCTCCAATTAATCCTCGTTCTAGATGGTTTAATTCTGAGGGAGTATGCCAATATCACTCCCACTCTTGCGGTCACAGCACAGAAGAATACTGGGCAATCCGCCACCTCATTCAAAACTTAATTGATAGCGGTGTCCTGTAAATGGCAGATGATTACACTTTTTTACTTGAGAGTGGGAACACATGTCCTACAAAATGGAAGGATGGCTTAGCAGTTATCTCCACTGAGGATGATTTGGCTGCCAGCCCACTCACAATACAAGCAATTCAACTCAAAGGAGCTGACAATCCTTTGAAAGTGACTGCACCAGAGCCAATTAACTTACCATTCAGACCACAGTATCGTGTTGTCAGCCTACACAAAGTCCCATGGAATTATGGGTATACTGAAGGATCTACTTCACATACTACTACTGCAGTGTCGAAGGAGAGTACATTGTATCTTCCCCATCGGGTGATGAAGTCAACCATCAAATCAAATGGGAAAGTTCCCATGGAGAAAATTAAAGAATTTCTCCGTTCCATGGGCCATACGAAGCCAAAGTGGTTTTAAGATTAAAAGAAGCTCCACAACAAATTTCTATATTGGACTTGGTTTTCGCTTTCGAAGATCACAGGAAGATCTTGCTAAGGGTCTTGGAAGAAGCCCATTTACCGAAATTAGTGGATGTAGAAAAATTCCAACATCTGGTTGATCACATTTTTAACAATAATGAGATATATTTCACTGATGACGACATAGCCGCTGAAGGAACCGGTCATTGCAAGTCATTGCATATAGCGGTTTTGTCCTCCGGGTTCATAGTTTGAGGAGTCCTGATAGATGGAGGTTCATCCCTTAACACATGTCCTTATGTTACCTTGGAGAAGATGAATATCAACCCCAAGACGATCAAAAGCAGCCATACGATTATCAAAGCTTTTGATGGGTCCTGACAAAATGTCGTTGGAGTAATTGAATTACCTGTGGAGATTAGTCCACATAAATTTAATGTATCCTTTCATGTGCTCAAAATAGCCACAGGATACAATTTTCTATTGGGAAGACCATGAATTCATATGGCTGGAGTTGTCCCTTCCACCCTTCATCAGCAACTCAAGTACATTATCAATAATAGCCTAGTTACTGTTAATGCTGAGCCAGAATATCCGGAACAAAGTGATATGCCACTAATTTAATTCAGAAATTGAGCTGGTCAATTTCCACGCCCTGGAAGTGAGCAACACTCATTACCATCCCATTGGGGCGCCACCGCTTACACCTAAGATTTCTGCTAAGGTTATTTTGGCTACTCAAGAGATGATGTCGTTGGGTCATCAACCTGGACAAGGGTTGGACAAAGATCATCAGGGTATTAAGCACCTGATTCAAGTGCGCAGTCAAACAGGAACAACTGGATTATGCTATTCTGCTAGCTCCAGTCACAGGAATCCTCATAAGCATAAATAGATTCCTTCAACTTCAGCCACACGGTGATTTTCTTCACACGGTGCCAGCCCATATTATGGCTATGCTATTTCCCAAACCGATACCGGTTAAAGCAAAAGAGGTCCTAATTCCTAACCCCGAAGTGGAAGAGAGGAAACAGAAGCGTAAACAAGACATCGCCCTGATGATGTCAAGCATACACATCATTGTCCATGATGAGCATACAAATAGATACACCCCAAACGATGATTTTTAAGATATTATGGTCATCATTAGGGAGAAGGAGGACAATGATAGCCCCTCCATCACTGCAGTCCATCAGGACTTTACCTTAGACAATTGGAGTAGCACTCCAATTGTTCACATTCATCAGCTCCGGGTGTGTAGCTTGAGCGATTTTAACTTTATCGGTTAATGTCGATTCTACTCGTATTATTTGACATCATCACATGGGTCCTTAGAGTCTTTAACTATATCTCCATCATTTGTAAGTTATACGAAATGGGTTTTTGTATTAACAACGTCGTACTCGTAAACACATACAATCTTTTACTCAATGCATCAGCTACCACGTTCACTTTTTCCATGATAATATTGAATGGTATGGTCGTAATTTTCAACAGCTCGAGCCAACGTCTTTGGCGCATTATACGTTTATTTTGGTTGAAGAAATATTTAAGGGTTAAAGAAATGGTTTTTATACTTGGGTCAAAACAAAATTTGATTTCACGCTCTAGGGGTTGGCCAGGAAGTCTTCAGGAATACGTCAGGAAATTTATTAACGATATAGAAAAAAAACAGTGACTCTCATCCCAAGACTTGGATAGTACGTCACATTGATACCTATCAACTTGCCACCGTTATTCATAGCGTCCCCTATGGAAAGTTCAGCTTCGGTGCATTCCACACAAGGAAGTCAATAACGAAAGGATCGGGGCTCTTTACTTATAGCTTGGTATGACAGTGATTGACTTTAGGGTTTGGATGCTTGAATTCGCATAACAGGTTGGTTAGGAATATGAAAGCTAACATCCTTACAAAAATAATCAATTTTGGCATGATGAGTAGTTAACCAAGCTATTTCTAAAATCACATCAAGGGTAAGTATTTTCAAAGAGATAAGATCGACAGGTAACGTGAAAGTGTCGATTTGAATCAACAAGATTTATAAATAGTGGAGGTAACGAAGGTTTCTACTAAAGAAGTTTCAACCAATAAGTCAAATTCTAACTTCTCTGGGGTCAAATTTAAACGTTGAGCGCAAGAAAGAGAGATAAAAGAATGGGTTTAACCGGTATCTAATAAGGTATAGACTTTACAAGAATTTATAATTAACTAACCCGTGCTAACTTCGTTCGGGTTACTCGCTTTTTGAGAAGTCACGAAAAACGCTCTTCCTGAAACCACCAACTTTGTTTTATCCGTATCCGCCTTTAGTGTCACCGTCCCAGCAGGACTTGATTTCACTACAAGACAAAATCGAGCTATGTGACCGTCTTTTCCATAACTAAAACATACCTTGGAAGGCTATGAACAGTTTGGACTTATATGTCCCTCCTTTCCGCATCTATAGCATCTAACTGGCGGTCGTTCTCCTCCCCTAAACTATGTTGCTGGTGTTGGTGCTGCTGCCGACGTCTTCCCATCATCGTTAAATCTTCTCTTCTTGAATTTTCCATTTCTATTATCTTGGCCATGATTACCGCCGAAGTGGTTACCATTTATTGCCTGATAATTTCCTTCACGATGGTTATCGTTGTTCCGATGACCGTTGCCACCGGTATGATTATTATCGTGTTGTTGCTCGTTATCTTTTGGTTGGGCTGGCTCATTATCGCACTCCAATAACTGAGCACTATTCACTACATTTGAATACAAACACAATTTGTGAGAAATGAGGTATTAACGTATATCGGGTTTTAAACCTCTTAGAAATATTTGAAAGTAGTATGCACACAAGCCAATCATGTTTGATGATAAAGCATATACTTTGTAAACAATCTTATTCATTTATTAATAAAAAGTATTAGTTTATTAAAGGCTTTTAATTATCTACATGATGTTGTTTTATAATATGTGATAAACTCATAGTTTTAAGCAATGCTTTTAGAATAATGATGATGATCATTCTAATGATATCTAAATTCTTAGAAAGCTTAAAACTAAAATAGTTCCCAATCATTGGATTACTAAATTGGGGATTAGTGAATCCGGATAGATTGGTATATACGTTGCTTGCTCATTGGATGAGGATGATTGATCTCATGATCATTTGTGTGGAGACACTAAAGCAAGTATGTAGGTGCTTATTAGAGAATAAGTTCACTGAACGTGACTCGCTAAGGAATACCTAATGGAGTTTTACTTGCATGTCAATAGGAATTCCTGTAGTGATAGTAATACAAGTGATCCTTGGACTTGAGATCATCATAGTATCTTGTGTATGATGAGTTATACTTTGACTTATTCCTTAAGACCCTTAGGGTATATCAAAGGATATGCTTGGGTATAATAAGTTATACATGGAGATAATGTATGATCAATAAAGAATCTACCACTTCTAGTAAAAGAAGAGAAATGTCCTATGTGACTCGATAAATGACAACCCAGTAGTCCTTGGCCAAGGCAGAATGAAATTAGAAAAGAGTTTCTAATTTGCATTATTTGGAGTTGTGCATTTAAGGATCGAAATACATATAATTGAATAAAATAAGACTTGACAGTAATTCTATGTCTTATATTTAATTGGGACATTGTATGGTAGTAGGATTGAATTGTACGGTAACTATTTACTCAAAGGTTCTTTTATGATTAATGTTGAAATCTATATTATCTGGAAAGTCGTTGATCGCTAGGGAGGCTTATCCCTATTGTAGAATAAATATTATTTATTTAAATAAATTATTAGTTTAATTTATTTATTTAAATAAGATTAGAATTGTTCTAATTGATTTATTCACAATCGGTTTAATATGGAGAACCTAAAAGGTCACACCATAAAAGGAAGAATAATTATTTAAGAAGTTAATGGCATAATCGTAATAATTTGTTAAGTATATTTAATTTAATCTATTGTGATAGAATAAATTAAATAGCTTAATATTTATTATTTAATATTTTAGAAATATTAAATATAAATTAATAAGAGGAGTCTTATTAATATTATTATAATTATTATTATATTAATTTCTAAAAGAGTTTAGGAATTAATTTAATATAAGTACTCTCATTTATTCCTAATAGGATTAGGAGAAAAAATTAGTTAAAGGAGTTTAATTAATTATCCCTAATAAGATTAGGGAGCCCATTTAATTAAAAGAGTTTAATTAAATAAATAATACCTTATTTTTAATAGGGTTACTTGATATCTTTATAAGAGGAGTCTTATATCAGATATCAAACATACGTTATTCCAACTGTTGAAGAGTACGCTCCTTTTCTATAGAGATAGAAAAACTAGGTTTTAGCCAAATACCCATCTTTTTGAATTCTTCTTCATCCTTGGTGGATCACCTCTAGAGGCCAAACACTTGGGTGGCTAACGTTGATCAAAGGAAGGAACCAAACCCGGTGGATTCAAGTTGAACGCGAAAAGGATTGGAGGTGAACTTGTACCTGAGGAAGCTAGGATCTTCAAGGGTATGGTTCTTGTTCTTTCTTTTTCGTTTAATTAATAATTGTGCATAAAGGGTGATCCGGGTTTATGGTTTGTAAATTTTTAAAACTCTGAATTTACACGCTTCCGCTAATTTTGTGCAATTTGATTGCGTTCATGAATATTACAAACCTAACAATATTCACGTCATTCGCTCCTCATTATCGACCAAATGGGATGCAAACCGGGATAATTACGCAAATTTAGCCTCGTATTACGACACGGTCATATTATTTTGCTCCAACTTGATGAATTCCACCTCCTTCATGTGACAAATACTTTCGAGAAAGTACCTGTCGTTGAAAAACTCTTGGAACTTCTCCCAAGACATCTTGAGTGCGTCAAGCTGGGTACGCTTTACAGATTCCCACCAATAATCTGCCTCTTCACGCAATATAAAGGTGGCGAATGGAACCTTTTTCTCCTCTGAGCATTCCAAGATATCAAATATCTTGGTGATTTGCTTTATCCACGTCTCCGCCTTAAGTGGTTCTAGCTTTCCCAAAAACTCCGGCGATCCCAGCTCCTTGAACTTCTTAGCAGTGACCATCCGAGAGTTGCCAGTGTTTCCACCTGAATTTTGAACAGGAGTCTCTTTCGCCTGATGTTGCATGAATTGCATAAAGCCTCTGAACATCTCATCATTCATCATCTGATCGGTGTTGTTATTTACCTGAGGATTATTGTCTTCCTGTTGCACATTATCCTGGGTATTGATCGTTGGTGACTCAACGGTCTCATGTGCTTCATTTCTGATCTCAAAATTTTCAGACGCCATTTTCAAATACTGTCACAAAACAAGGGTTAATTGACATGTCACATATTATCCCTATACTCTGACCGACCAATTAAATACCAAATAAACTTAGGTAGGTCATACTAGCGAAGGAATTCCCCGTCTCTCCCCTCCTAGTTCTTGTCTCACATCTCAGCCAGGGATCATATCCCTAAGCTCTGATACCAACTATAACGCCTCCAAAACAGGTATACGTCACCTATCTTGAGTCGCCAGATACATGGTACATAAATCAAATACAAACTTAATTACACAACTGTCGTGTAAAATACGACAAAACATAGCTGAAAGTTTAAACAAGAATATTGTCTTCTACACAATATCCTCACTCAATGTAGTCCTCATTACAATTATTATCACACTATTTCACAGGATAGTGAGGACTACTAAAACCACTTATCCTGGACCATCACTCCTTTTCCCGAACCGTCCCAGCTATATTCTCATTTCCTGAATAGAACAACAAAAGAAAAGGGTGAGCTCAACTATCCCAGTAAGAAATATTATGACTAAGATAATGCAGAATAAATTATCCTTAGCCTTCAACAGTATAACAACTGGTAGAATATAATAGACAACAAGTTTTAGATCAACAATTGCAACGGAATAAGCATTCCATTAGAAGAGTCAAATAGAGCATGATATCTACTATCTTCTATGATTTAAAAAGTTTTTCATTAACTTTATCGCTGAGACTCAGCTTAATAAATAAGCCACATCATTGAATCATCCCTGCACTACGGGCCAATGATATTCATGGAATCATCAATGGTCATGATTATACCAAATAATCCCTGGTCATAATCATACCAACAACTATCCATCAATGCACTACGGGCCAATGAGGACTTTTACCACATCATTTATAACATTACAGGTCATGATTATACCGAATGATCCCTGGTCATAATCATACCAATCAACAGTCCATCTATACACGTAAGTCAAAGATAACTTTCATCACAATATAAGCATGAGGATGATGACAATGATATAAGCAATAATCAAACGAAATCAAGGATAAATATTAAAGACTTTAAATTTATCCAGAGTTTAAAAATATCCAAATTGTCAACATGATACTGCTTTGTAGAGTAAAATTCAAGAAAAATATTCGTGTACCAAAAATAATTTGGACAGAAAAGAAATATATTTTTCGGGTAAATAGTATCCCATGAATAGTATCCTGTGAATAGTACTTCGGGAATAGTACCTCGTGAATAGTACCCCAAAATAAAAAGTACCCCAATTACTCGAGTGAATAATATGCAGGTGAATAGTAATTGGGTGAATAGTAACTCGTGAATAGTAACTCGTGAATAGTACTCCAGCACAAAAAGTGCCCCGAATACCCGAGTGAATAATATTTGAGTGAATAGTAATCGGGTGAATAGTAACCCATGAATAGTAACTCATGAATAGTACTCTGTCATGAAAAGATCAATAATTATCAAAAAAGCTCAGAATAATATTTTTATGAAAAGATAATGGATGAATCACAAATATCAAGGATATTCTACTAATTTCATGGAGTATAGAAGCCAAAACTTTAAAAAAATAAGTATAGAATTTAAATTCTGAAATGAAATAATATTACTTACATATTACAGAGTATGGAAGAAAATATTATTTCAAGCGAATATTGATCAAAAATAACATCCCTTACAACTATTGAATAATATTCCAATGAATATTTAACGAATATAATATTCCTACGAATATTGAACGAAGATAATATTCTTTATGAATATTGAACGAAAATAATATTCATACCAATATGAAAAATAATATCACTTCAGAATATGAAATAAATAATACCCCTTACGACTGTTGAACAAAAATAATATTCCTACGAATATTGAACGAAGATGATATTTCTTACGAATATTGAACGAATATAATATTCATACGAATACGAAAAATAACATCTCTTCAGAATATGAAATAAATAATACCCCTTACGAGTATTGAAAGAAAATAATTCTCTTCATGAATACGAAAGAAATAATATTCCTTACCTCAGAAGAAGATTGGATACTGGAGTAGTGAAGTAGTAGACTTCTCTTCTTCTTTCTCTCTATAACTTCTTTCTCTATAGCTTCTCTCTCTATAATTGCTCTTGTGAGTCTTAGTGAATTGGTGAGAATGAAGGAAGAATGAGTTTCTATTTATAAAAAAACATATTTTTGATAATTGCACGTTTTGGGGCTCAAAATATTACAGTATAATATCGTCATCTTTTCCTTCATTTTTAATTTAGTTCTGCAAGTATTATCAAACTTGCACAACCTCCCCTAATAGTATATCATGTGAATCAATAGTACAATCATGTGACTCAATAGTTCTATACATGTGAAAAAACTAATTATAGTATAATTGTAACGCCCCCAAAATAGTTACATACGACCCATTCTGAGTCACCAGATATCATACTATAAAAATCAAATTCAAACTTCATTTATACAACTGTTGAACTGTCGTGCAGAATACGACCACAGTTAAACTGTGAGTTTTAATACAAATATATGTAACTCTCATGGTGCCTTGACCACAACCTTACAATGGTACCTTACATAAAAGTACAGTCCATAACTGTTTTAGAAATTAAAATCTTTGGAAAGTGCTCAAGGAAACCTTCGTACATGGGAGACCATGCGTCTAGGTTATGATAGATATCATATGTCCACAGAATTATCCTTGGTTGACCCAATAGTCCCCAAAGAAAAATAAGAAGATTACTATCATATTTTTTTCAATGGTAAGTCTTCTCTTGACATATAATTATCTCCGTTGTGTCCAAGTGAGAATTATATTTCAAATAAACTCCAAGATTATATAGGTAGTGCTCGTATATATACTCAACAAGTGGATGTGCACAACCCTGTCTTATGATAACACGAGGTTGTATGTCATTAGACATCTTGTATGATAGTGGCAAAACACCCTTCCAAAGTTGGGTTCACCTCATCCTATTCGGTTCACCAAAATTAAATATCAAATGACGTATACAATACGACATACTTATCTAAAGTTCTCAATAAAATTATTTTCATACTATTTAGGTAGAACCTCAACAGCTATAGACCACCGTTTTATTCTCCTGTTACCCCCGCTCGACCCAGCTACACTCTTATTATCTGAAAGGAATTGTGAAGCAAAAAGGGTGAGCACAACTAGCCCATTAAAGAATATCATGACTAAAGATAATTTACATCATCAATAGCCTTCATCAATAATAAATCAGAGATTTAGAACATATGGTAGATGATAAAACTTTTCAACCATAGTTGCAGCGGAATGAGCAATCCATTAGAAGAGTCAAATAGACCATCAGGTCTATTATCTTTTCCATGTTAAAAGTCCACCAATAATGTTTTATCCCTGTAACATCAATCAACAATTCCTGTCCACAATCATATGAATAACTCATAATCATAATTATGATTCTAAATTCCTCTTCGCACCCAGGACGAAGATAATTTTTATCACCTATCTTCACCTGAAACATCAAAAATCATGGTTATACCAAATCGCAATTCATGCTCATAATCATACTAATAAATTCATCTTTGTACTACGGCCAAAGATATTCATTAACCATTCATCTTGCACTACATGCCAAAGACATACAACTGTATTTTAGAAGAGTCAAGTAGAGCATGATATCTACTATCTTTTACGAATTAAAAGTGTATAATCAATATTTTATCGCTGAGACTCAGCTTAATAAATAATCCACATCATCGAATCATCCCTGCACTACGGCCAAGGATATTCATGTAATCATCAATGGTCATGATTATACTGAATAATCCCTGGTTATAATCATACCAATAATTATCCATCAATGCACTACGGGCCAATAAGGACTTTTACCACATCATCTATAACATTACGGGTCATGATTATACCAAATGCTCCCTAGTCATAATTATACCAATAAATAGTTCATCTATGCACATAAGCCAAAGATACTCATCAATCAATAGTTCATCTTTACACGTAAGCCAAAGATATACAACTGTAAAACCAATAATCAACAGTCCATCTTTGCACGTAAGCCAAAGATATACAATTGTAAAATCAATAATCAACAGTCCATCTTTGCACGTAAGCCAAAGATGACTTTCATAATATAAGCATGAGGATGATGACAATGATATAAGCATTAATCAAACGAAATCAAGGATAAATATTAAAGACTTTAAATTTATCCAAATATTATCAATCACTTAATAAACTCATAATCTAATATTATTAATATTATAACAATATTTTAATCACTTCTTAAACTTATAAATAATTTATTTTAATTGTTTACATTTTACCAAATAATGTATTTAATCATTCAAAAATGCCATACTCATAAGATTTCATCACCAATAATCAAATCCCTCATCAAAAATCTGCATATACCCTATATAGGATTCCCAAGCCATAAAATCCTATTTTCCAATTTTGTTATTTTACATAATAAATTTAATTTATTTACTCATAACTAGTTTATTTTCATGAAAAATACCAAATCTATCCCAAAAATATTTCTTTTCTAGGATTGTGCAGAATATAGTCCCATATTGAACATATATTTTTTTCGGAATTTTTAAAATTCATTTACTATTTTTCATATGGCCAAAACTGTCGAATATTTAAACATTTATCATAAACTGTACTTTTGTCTAAAAATTCCGAGATTTACAGGGTATACTCCTATTATATATATGTACTCCCAATAAAATTTTCACCAATTTTGGAGTTAACCACCAGGAGTTATGAGGGTTTACTTTTAAAATAGTCTTTTCCTGTAAAATTCATAACTCCTAATCTATACATCCAAAAATCGTCATTTTTGGACACAATCTAGAAAACTCATTAAATTATCATTTCAAATTTTTCTAGAATTTTTGAGAGTCACAAAAATTATAAAACTTCAAATGAATTTTCGCCCGCCATGCGGTAATCCACGTAAACAGATCATTTCTACAATTTAATAAGGAATGAATGTGAAGGATCATTCACCATGCATGTGGTAATCCACATAGACAGGTTATTCTAACATAATAATAAAGAATGGAATAACAGAAGAATTCACCATGCATGCGATAGTCCGCGTAGACAAGTTATTCAAAAAGAATAATAAAGAATGGAATAATAGAAGAATTCACCAATAGACCGCACACACATGTTATTCCAACAGAATAATAAAGAATTGAATAACAACAGAATTCACCAGGCCTGCGATAGACCACACAGACAGGTTATTCCAACAGAATAATAAAGAATGGAATAAGGTCATGTGTAATCCGCACAGACAGGATATTCTAATAGAATAATAAAGAATGGAACCAGGTCATGCGGATTCAAGATATTCCAACAGAATAATAAAGAATGGAACCAAGTCATGCGTAATTCGCACAGACAGGATATTCCAACAGAATAATAAATAATAGAAGAATAGAAGAATTTCACCATGTATGCAGTACTTTGCATAGACATGTTATTCCAACATAATAATAAAGAATGGAATAACAGAAGAATTTCACCATGTATACGGTAGTCCGCGTATGCAGGTTATTCCAACAGAATAATAAGAAATGGAATAACAATAGCTCTCTTCATGAATACGAAATAAATGAAGGAAGAATGAGCTTCTATTTATAGGAAAATATAGGTTCGATAATTGCACGTTTTGGGCCTCGAAATATTACATTATAATACCTTCAACTTTTTTTATGTTTAATTTAGTCCTGCAAGTATTATCAAACTTGCACCACCTCCCATACTAGTAAATCATGTGAATTAATAGTTCATTCATGTGACTTAATAGTTATAATCATGTGAAAATACGAATTACAGTATAGTACATCCATCTATACCACCATTTTTAACTTAGTCATGCAAGTATTATCAATCTTGCACCACCTCCCCTAATAGTACATGAATGTGAATCAATAGTACACACATGTGAACAAATAGTTATAATCATGTGAATTAATAGCAATTAATTGCTCATTTATTCGATTAATTATCCGATTGGTCAATTTAACCTCCAGACATCAATTATTATCGAAATAAATGTCGATTTTTACTAACAATAACAATCCCAACACAATAGAAATATTTTTCTCAAAAATTTCCTTTTTGAAATTTCAAAGTTTGACTCTTTTTCTAAAAAGTCAACTGTTAACTTTTTAGACCAAAAAGTCAACCCTGACAAATTTTGTGTTTATAGTCTATTTCTACAAATTTTATCGTTTCGGACTCAAATATCACGTCCGCGTCTCCAAATTCAAATCCAAACTCAAATTCGATTTTTAATAACATTCATCATTAATATTATAACTCACAATATTTAACAACCAGGTCGTTCTCAGGAAAGAGGGGGCTTTCCGATAAGGATTTCTCCTTATTGGCGAGCAATTAGGTGACCAAACCTCTCCTTGACAGAACTTCTAGATTTTGTCAATATTTCACATAATAATATGAATAACTTTGTCGTCTCAATTATTGATTTAATAATATATAAAATATTATGCAGATGATACTATGACAATAATTGAATCAATAATATGAGAAATATGATGCAGCAATTACTGTAGCAATAATTGAGTATAACTGAGTGACTTCTTACGTAAGCCTCAATAATTAATACTGTGTGATACTATACAACCACGTTTATTACTGTACATTTACTACCGAGTAGTTCAACAGTTTTAACGGTAACACTTTCGCCGTTATTTTTATAAAAAGATAATTCTGTCATTTTCTAACTACGACAATACTTCCGTTGTGGGTTCCACCAATGATTGTGCTGTCGTACGGATATTCCCCGACAAAAAGAATATTTTTCGACCAAACGAATATAATATAACAACTTGCATACTTTGCAAAATTTTCACATATCACCCTTAACTTTAACTTTTTATCAATTTAACCATTTACTAAATAGAATAATTATAAGAAAATTGAATACTTTTATTTCATAAAATTCGGGGTCTCACAATCTCCCCTCTTTATGAAATTTCGCCCTCAAAATTTACGTACGTACCTGGTATTCGAAGAGATGAGAATACCTTGCTTTCTTTTCGGATTGTACCTTCCCGGTTATATCCTTTGTATCATGATTTTTCCATTACTCATCTCATGTATTTCAGATATCATTTTAGAATATATCTTCAAAATAAAGGTTAATTGACATATCGCAAATTATCAACTTATCAAGTAAAAATTTTGGCTTAGGTAAGTCGCACACTAGCGAAGTATATTACTCGTCTCTCCCCTCCTATTTCTAGACTCATATCTCCGTCAGGGACCATATCCCTAAGATCTGATACCATTTGTGACGTCCCCAATAGAGCTCCACATGACCCATTCTGAGTCACCAGATATCATACTATAAAAATCAAATACAAACTTTATTTATACAACTGTTGAACTATCGTACAGAATACGACCACAGTTAAACTATGAGTTTTAATACAAATGTATGTAACTCTCATGGTGCCTTGACCACAACCTTACAATGGTACCTTGCATAAAAGTACAGTTCATAACTGTTTTAGAAATTAAAATCTTTGGGAAGTGCTCAAGGAAACCTTCGTACATGGGAGACCATGCGTCTAGGTTATGATAGATATCATATGTCCATAGAATTATCATTGGTTGACCCAATAGTCCCCAAAGAAAAATAAGAAGATTGCTATCATCTTCTTTCCGATGGTGAGTCTTCTCTTGACATATAATTATCTTCGTTGTGTCCAAGTGAGAATTATATTTCAAATAAACTCCAAGATTATATAGGCAGTGCTCATAGATATACTCAGCAAGTGGATGTGCACAACCTTGTCTTATGATAACACGAGGTTGTATGTCATTAGACATCTTGTATGATAGTGGCAAAATACCCTTCCAAAGTTGGGTTCACCTCATCCTATTCGGTTCACCAAAATTAAATATCAAATGACGTATACAATACGACACACTTATCTAAAGTTCTCAATAAAATTATTTCCATACTATTTAGGGAGAACCTCCACTACAAAAAAATGGGGCTTCAGCAACAGCCGATTTTTGTTGCTAAAGGTGCCAAATTTCGTTGCGAAAGGGTTTTGGCAACGACTTTACTGTCGTTGCGTCTTTCGTTGCGCAATGAGCGTTACTAATTGTTTCGCACGTATTTTTTTCGTTGCGAAAAGTAATACATTTTGCAACAAAATTTGGCTTTCGTACAGAGACATCGATCCTTTAGCAACAAAATATAAAATTGCAGAATAATTAAAATTTCGTTGCTAAAAACTCCATTTCGGTGCAAAAGCCTACTAATTGGAAACGAAATGAACTCTTTTTTTTTTGCAACGACCATGCATTTTCGTTGCAATTGATACCATTTTGCAACGACATTTTTCGTTGACATTTTTCGTTGCAGTAAATTATGAAAATTGTTGCCTAAGCTTGCTTTCGTTGCGGAATGTAAACTTTTTAGCAACGATTTTCGTTACTGATTATATTATTTGGCAACGACATTATGCTGAATCAGCAACGAAAATATTTTTTGTTGGTTATTTTTCAATAGCAACGAAAGTCGTCAATTAGCAACGACATTATATGTTGTCGTTTCTTTATATGTGCAACGAAAGTTGATATGATTTTCAACGATAAAAAATGTTGCCTTTTATTTTAGTATTAGCAACAATATCCTCTCCATTGTTATTAGGTTAATTTTTCATTGACAAATATTATATTTTTAATGCCATTAGCAACGAAAATTTATTGCTAAATGTATAAAAAATTATTGTTATATTAAAATTTGTTCAATGCTTTGGTAACGAATTATATTATTGTCAAATCAAAATTTGAAATTCTTTTTGTATACCTGGCTGGCTCAATGTCCCCATAACAAATAATGGCAAAAATACAAAAAAAATAAAATATTATTAACTTAATAAAATCATCCACTACATAATCATTCATTATCTTTACAATTAATCATCTAAAGCTACCACAGCTTTTCAATCAAAATATATATATCTACATATATAGAGAGAGTACACTTCATAATTTTGTCCCTTGTTTTCCGTAAACGTAGCACGGAAATTTGATACCTAGTATTGTAAGGCAGGTCGTAGAAGCAGTCGTCCTGTACATATTTAAAAATAATAGCAAGTCAGGAAAATGAAGCAAATAGGTCACCAGAACCAAAATCAATACACAAAGACAATAGAGTTGCTACGTGGTACTAATGTACACCGTATACTAATATTGCCTAGCTCGCACACGAGCCTGAACTCTCACTAAAGCTTGCATACAACGAAGAGTAATTGCCGCTTGCTTTCTCACAGCATGGCCCCTGACAAGAGCTTGAAGTCTTACTAATCCTTTTAAAGCTCTTAAGGCTCGCCTGGCCTAACATTCATCACCAGAACATTGTCAAAACATAGGTGCTGATTATGATTTAATATAAGTAGAAGCATGTGAAATAAACTATTTGAACAAGGAGGTGCACAAAAAACAAAAGTTACAAAAGCTCCTTCTACAGTCCAACTTAACAGAGGTTTTGAGTTCTTTCAAGTGCATGCAAAAGACGAATCTAATTGTATGCAATGATCTCATAAGATACATGATAAGAAGAAAACTAGAAACACATAATAAAGGATGAAAATAAAAACAGAAACAACACAAGCAACAAGCAACTTAACTTAGTTTGGCCAAAGTTGCTACATCTACAATTCTACATAGAGAATCAACTTCACTAGACGAACTTCGGGTACATATCAATGGCTATGCGCCTATGATTCTACACTAGACGAACATTGTCAACGAACTTCTGGTACAATTCTACATAGAGAAGCAACAAGCAACTGCTTTTCATAGGATTAGTGTTTTGGACGAGAGGGTTTCTCATGTTTGAGAATTTTATAATTTTCCACTTCACTCTTTTTGGAGGATCTCTCATCCTTCTCTTTACTTTTTGTACTCTCTCCATTCTAATCTGTTACATGAACTCGGAGAGTGGCCAGTCAAACATGGATACTTTGAAGAGTTTGAAACAGGTACTCCTCAATTTTATCAATTTTTGACACTCAAATAAAGTGTCTAGCACTCATACCGTTGTCCAAATATTGAGTGTCAAATACCGGTACATTATGAAAAAACTAGAAGTGCATGTGACATAAATTCTAATAAAATTAATAAAGGTAGAGGTACAAAAAAAATTCATGAAAAGACACCAAGGAAGCAACTATTTTCTATATCAATTATACAGGTGGTGGGCTGTTTTTTTTTTTTTGGTTTTGGGGGGGGGGGGGGGGGGAGGGGGTGGGGGGATGCCTCGCTGGTCAATTTTTTTGTAAAATATTTAGGAAAAGTTGCTTTTATATAGAAAAAAGTAGTACCCTGATTTTTTTTCACAATTTTTTCCCCGTGCCCACAGTTTTGTCCTAATAAAATCTTATTTATCTTAAAAAACATTCTAACTAATTACATCCACAGATTATCTTTTTTATCATCAAAATGACATTAACCATTAATCCAAAAATTAAAATAAATAGTTGCAACTGCATTATTTTGAAGAAATTTTCTTTCACAACCACAAAAAGAACCTGGTTTCAAGGATTATATTCCACTCAATCACCAACTGATAAATTAAAGCCTTGAAAGATGAAGAATTGTCAACCATCAAAGGAAACCAGAGACAACTAAAGGCACAACTCTAGTGGTAACTCTCTTATCCTCTAATAGGGAGGTGCAAGGATCAAATCCCGTTACAGACTTTATTGAGAACATATTATTTTGTTCAAGATATCTCCAATAGCCTATATGGCCTACTTGCAAAGTTTTATGTCCCCCTCCCACACCTTGATAATAATCAGTAATTTAAATTATATATATAAAAAACAACTTACAGGCAACAAAGCTAGAACAACAAATTGAATAGAGATATTGAATTTATAATTGAATATTTGTTTATTACTTTCCACCCAAATGATCCATCAGCATCCAAGAGAGCATTTCAGAAACCTTCCGTCGTGGTGTCTCCATCATTCAAATTTAATAATTCACAAAATGCTACCTTAATTGGGAAATTCTTTTGGTTTGGTTTTTATGGTACAGTTTCTTTTTATTGCTGTTTGCAAAAAAGATGAGATTTTTTACATTGGGGAAGGAAGTGGTGGTGGGGGGCTCTTGGTGATTTTACAATCCCAATAAACAAGCACCACAAATGGAACACCAAAGAGTGTGACATGATTCTAAAAGCAAGTTCAGTCAAGGAAAAGATGAGGGGATAAAAAGAAAAAACATGCGACACCAAAACTGGCCAGATCCAAAATATATATTAAGTAGAAAAAAAATGAGACCCATTCTTTTTCTTTAGTTCTATTCTTTACACATGCATACATGGGAGGCGCCCCCATAAAATAAACTTTATTTAATATAATATATATTGCTTATAAAATAAAATATTTTTTTAAAGGACTGTGATTCACGGCAGATTTTAACTAATGGCTTAGCACAATTCAAAGAAAAAAAGAACATTAAGGGGCACCACGTAGACAGCACAAAAAAGCAGTTCGGAACCAAAAATCCTCGAAAAGCTGTTTGGATGCGAGTAGCTGCCCATTGTTCTCCCATATTCTGTTCAAGTTGAGATGCATCCAACATTTTAAGTGAATTGGAAGGGGAAGTAGCAGCTTCTGGGGATGAATGGTTTTTGCTTTCTTCAACTGGTGCAGCATCTCTGTGATTGAACTCATCTTGAAGTATATCGGTTTCAATTTCAACAGAATGCTTTCTTCGATGCCGAAACTTTCCAGAAGCTGTCATTCTCTGCAATTTATTTTAGATCGGAAATGGAATTTAAGAGGACCGGAACAAGAATTGAAGATCACAGGTCCTTTTAAGGAAATAAGAAAACAAGAATTTCAGGGAAACTGAGATGGAGCATGCATACTGATTAGATGAAAACTTCAAATTTTACAACTAGTGTGACCAAATTGGCTTTACCAAGTTATTTATAATTCTAAGAGTCGATCTTTGGAGTTGGTAGCAGAAAGGGCTGCCAGACTCTTCAGAGTTGTGCTATATTTGCAGTTCTATGGGTTGTTTTGACTTTTGAGTAAAGAGGCGTTTCAGGCATCTTCAGGATCACTGTCTTCCAATACACTTTTTTGAGGTACAGAATGGCGTTTTTTGCTTCATACAGGCTAGGATCATTTTAAGGGACTGTAAATTCTGATGTTCAAAGGACAATATATCTTCCTTCTTTGGCTTTCCATAGGTCTTTATTTCCTCTTTTATCCTGGTAAACTTCGGGTTCCCTTTTTATAATACTATCTCTTAAGACCTAAAACTTTTAGTTTAGATGCTGGCAGATGCAAGGTAAGTGTTTTTACAACAGTTCTCCCCTACGGCAAAGATAATAGAATTTGAAAGAGAACTTATAATGAACAAAACATTATCATTGAAACAACATTTACTATAACTTTACACATAGCAAATAAATAAAAAGAGCATTGAGATAAGTACCAACATTTTGAGAAATAGCAAATAAATAAAAAGAGCATTGAGATAAGTACCAACATTTTCATCTTTTTCTGAAGATTGTGACTTTTCTGATTTATTTAAACCAATCAATGCTCTAATCCATTTTCCCGAGACACCCATGATGATAGCTCTACCAACTCTGTACCTGTCACATACACGCTTTAAGAAATCTGGTCCAAGCGATCTGTTTTCTCATGTAAGAACTTAGTCAGCAGAAAAGAGAAAAGTAATTGAAGGCTGCTAGAAGGGGATTGGATTGCCTCCAGTCAAATTGAATGGCTGAGATTGAACCACCTCACAAAACCGTGTAAAAAGATGCTACAAATAATGTTTGTTAAGCTTAAATCTGCCTTTATCACAATTTTAGTCACGAGTTATTCTCCTATCACAATTTAGGCCACGTGTCATTCCACTATGGCCTGGACAAAAATCTGAAAGCTATTTATTTCATTAATATATGGAATTGAACCCTCGTAATAAAGATCCTTAGGGTCAAAACTCAAAAGTTACTCCTACATGGATGTAGTATCCCACGTATAGAAAGCAAACATAAAAACTTTTGTTTGGTCTTTGGGACTTGATAGGCTCAACACTAAGAATAGGTTTCTGCAACGTAAGCACTACAAAGCTTTGTCACCAGATGTTTGTGTTATTTGTATGAAGGCTAGCGAGAATAGATCTCATTTGTTTTTCCATTGCCGTGTTTGTCATTTGGATTTCATCTTAATCTCTGGAGTTGACCAAAGGTGTAATTCAAACAACCTAGTGAAGAGCAAAGCATCAGAAAAGGACAAAAGGAAAAGGGTGTCATTGGCTAGTGGCTACTAGCAGACCGTAGTATATTTACACTAACTTTACAAGATAACATTGCAAGCTTGAACATGCATTAGAATTACTAACCTTGATTAGTAGCCTTAAAACGAAAGATGGATGCTACTTCAAAGTAATTCCTTCAATAAAATTAGCTTGTATGAATTGCCATAGCACCAATGCAACGTTTTTATATTCCCTCCACAGTTTTCACCCTGCAATGCAAAATTACTTGATTAAACTTACTTTCTACTTTGTAGCAGCGTACACAGCATTACAACAACTAAGGTCAGAATATGAAACTTAAAGCCCCTTAAAGCCGACTTATCAACAAAACAAAAACCCACATAAACACATAGTGCACAAGTTCAGATATATACATACACTTCTCTGGTACTTGCAAGTCGAAAATCTAATTGCACTTTATAGTGTGAGTTACAAACATAAGCATCACCTAAACTAAGACCCAATATACCAAATACACCTTCCATTTATAAAAAAGAATAAAATTAGAGATACATTTTCTTGTTTACTCTATTTCAAAATTATAGATACATTTCTATTCTAGCTTATGTTCCTAATCTGTCATTACTATTTACTATCACTTCTAGCATCATAGTACCACTACTAAATTTTTAGAGCTTCGTTGGGAAGGTTGAATGAAGGAGTTTATCCTTAAAAGTTGCAATTTTTAAAAGGTACCTCTAATTTTGGAATAGATGGAGTAAGTTGCAGCAGAGAAACTATACTTTCTAAATAACAGCTAAATTGAAAAATGTCGGAGAAAATCAGAAAGCATTACGCTTTAAGAACACGCAAGTATAAAAAAACTTAAAACCCCAACTCTTAATGTTAAAAATAAGCTTACATCAACTAGATCAAGAAACCATACTTCAACAACATTTCATTTCAAAAACTAACAAATTGAACTCGAAAGAACTCCTGGAATTCCTAGCCATGACAATTCACTTACAGCCGGTTAAGTTGAGCATGTATTAGATTTTATATTTTTAATTTTTGAAAAGTGAGGTCTTTGTTCATTCTTGCATGAGCCACACAAACAGCTAAAGACACCAAATACATCATGGTTATAAACTGCTAAAAAGATTTATGTCAACATCCCTTTGAAAATTAAGAATCTCAAAAAAGGTATTACCAAAAAATAGATATTTCAATTGAGTCCAACACAGACAACACTCAAATGACAACACTGAGCCACAAAAAAGACAAATTTAAAGGATAACACATTAATGCTTCTAGAATGGACCAAAAAATAATATAAACCAGTGCGTAAAATAATTACTGTTACCCACAACAGCCTCGTCATGTTATAGTTTCAAGGCACTACCCTGTCCACTGGCGGTGAATTTAAGAGTGAACACATACCAATAAGAAGGTTATTTGGAATGAATCTAGAATGCTCACTTAAGATTGTAGAATTAATTTACCGTTTAAACAGTCCTCTCATGCATGATATCATTGTCTAAGCACACAAGTAAAAATCATTGCTCCGCGGGTGACAAATATTATTGTCTATCACCATTCCTGAACAAAATAAATTATAAGTACTAAAATTTGATGCTGGAATTGGCTTAACCACAATTCTATTTCGCAGTATGATTCTTTGGAACATTTACCTTGGGGAACATTATCGGGAGATCCTGACTGGAAAAATTTTGTATGGTGATTTTTCTGTGCAATGATTACAACAAACTTTGGGCACCATTTCTCAACAAGGAACTTGCAGGCCTGCATAATTTAAATAGATGGGTGTACAATTGCATATTTCCTTCTAATACAAAAGAAATAACAGGGAAATAATCCAATTGATTAGACAAACCTCAATTATTTGATCTAGTTCAATGTTTAGAACCTGATTAAACTGAGATTCGCTTACACCATCCCTAACCAAAAAAAAAGTGAACCCGATAAAAAAAATTATTGTTAAGCAAGAGTAAACCACCAGTAGTGTACACATATCTGAACATGATTTAGTCTCATATACAAGAAACACAGTGCAATAACGGGTACTTTAGTTGATAGTATAGTAACCACCAACGCAAACATGCCATACGAATCCTCGGGTACATAATTTCAATTTTATGAACTCAAATTAAATTCAAATATTAGAATTTCATAATTTGTCTTCAAAATGAAACTGTTTTGTTGGAAATTAGTAGTATATTTAAATCGTCTAAGAATATACTTGACAAAGCAATGACAATGGCAAATATTGTGCATTTAACTATATAGACACAAAACCCAGTGCATAGTACAATGACTAAAATATTTGTTTCGCCTTTTACATCACATCAATACCATTAGAGCTAGCCGCATGTGAAAATATAAAGTAATTAGGAGAATAGCAACAGATCAAACAAGTTTTGGCAGAAGAAATTGTGCAAATAACAATGAAAGTAACAAAATGAAGTTTAGAACAGATTGAAATCTAGACAAATCAGAAGTTAATCTATAAATGTCAAGATATAGAGGTCAAACCTAACTGACAAACTGAGCACTTCAGCCAGCAAGCAGCAGTAATACAAGAAATTGTTCTTCCCGTTTAGGAACACTGTAACCAGAATCAAGCAGTTGT